>SNQJ01S0041211.1:92903-102956 GCA_010110895.2 Picea sitchensis
ATTTCCATCATGGTGATTATACTGAAATGTTTACATGCTCAAATGATCTCCATCCCAACCTGGAAAAAGCACATAACAGAGTGAGCACCTAACCCAGGGCCTTCGTCCTGACCCCAAAAATGGTACGAATCTATCTATGTGAATATATGAATTGATGTCAAACATGGTAGAAACCACTTGATTACCATTCATTGATGTATACCATTAAAAAGTGTGCGGAAAATCACTAATGATAAAAATGACTCCCAAGGTACTGTTGACGGACGAAATTGGTCGTCCGTCAACTAGAGGGGTGGATCCGGTCTAGGGTTGTCTAAATAACCCAAGTCATTTGGAATGATCCACTCCGACAGGTTTAGCGGCTCCGTTAGCCGATCTAAGTCCTAGGAAAACGAAAGAAAAACTAAGCTAAATAAACTAATCTAAGTAAAAAAAAAGCGATGGCTTGTTTACAAAAAATAATGAGTATATAAAGGCCACAGGATAAAACAATCCTTGTGGAAAATATCAAAAATTGTTTGCAAAAATATGGGAACAATATCCCAGATCTCTATTTCTAACTAAGACTAACAACCTAAACCAAAACTATGTAACAAAAGCATGTTCTAAACTGCCACAGCAGGTCGAATTCCCATTGAAATTCGTGTGTACCTGTAGATGGGCAAGAGAAAACAATTTTAGATACTGTTTTAATTGTGAAATCAACAAAAATCAAAATTTTATGACTAGCTACAAAATCTCACGATTTTGTAGCTGGTCATATTCACAAACAAAATCGTTTTAGATCAATCCAAATGTTAACAGAAATGTATGCGATGAATCAAACAACTCTTTTATTACTAATTCAAAAAAAAATACAATTGTTTATGCTAATTCAAGAACAACAAAATCGTATTAAATTGATTCAATCAAAACAGAACCATATTCGATTTAGTAGACAAATCTTTTGTATTAATTCAACGCAAACACAATCGTTTTATGCTAAAACAAACCAAATCTTTTATGCCAATTCAAAACTAACAGAATCGTTTTTGAATCAATTCAAACAAAACAGAACTAACTCAAAGAAAACACAATCGTCTATGCTAATTCAAACCAAATCTTTTATAAAATCGATGTTGAAATAACGTACCTTGGTTGTAGGGATACGATTCGGTCAGGATAACTTTGAGTTAACAAAGGCAGTAGTTGCCTCAACAGTTTTGAACACGATAGAACCCGTGGTCTTTTGCCTCTTATCGTTGGCTTGCAGTCTATCATTTTCCTTAGACAACACTGTCACCCGGTCCTCCAAGGACTTAATTTTGGATTGCAACAGAGGGACATCTGTGTAGTATCATTCCAACCAAGAGGTGCATTGAGTGCACTGTTGTTGATCGGGCCGAGTCACTACAGGTGAAGCATCTTTTAAATTACCAGGGGTTCCACTGTCAAACTTGATCCTAGAGAAGTTAGGGTCACCCTTAAGGCACGATGGGATGTTGGATACGTAGTCACAGGGTTCAACAGAACAGAGGCCGTGTGAATATGGGTACTCCTCGGTCAAAAATCGCTCAATCTCAAAGTCTGAATCTTCACTCAAAATAATAGGCTTCTGGTCTGTGTTTTGTTTGGGCTTGTTCCGAGCACACCTAGATACCCAGCGTGCAACTTTCTTTCCCTTGTTGTTGACATCTGTATTACCCTTGCCCTTCTTCCTTACAGGCCTCTTAATAGTCTTAGCATTGCATTTCGAATATGAATTAGGCATGGTGTCAGGTAGATCAGCATTGGGGTAGGTCGAGGGTTTGACAGTGGATAGGAGGGTAGGAGGTGGCACAACAAGCCCAACAAGGGTTTCAGTGACCACGGACTTGTCCACTTGAACACATTCATGAATGGAAAAGCCATTCCTTGATAGGAAAGCTTCCCAACATCCACCACTCAGCCTCAAATGATGAACAATAACAATTTTGATCAAACAGTGATGGAAGAGGTTGGAATCAACCTTCTCCCTCTTAAACCGTTTAGCCATTTTATACAGACTGCGTAGGAGGTAGTGAGGCATATTCAAAGGGAAATCTATAAAATTCATAAGTAGCAAGAGATGGTAAATAAAAACTAAACCATATCTACCTTCACAAGTCACGAATTACTTAATAATGGCCAATAAATCATGCCACATAGACTTAAGGGCCATGACTGGCATACCTTTATCACAACTAATAATTTTCCTCGAGGTAAACAGGAGTGGCCATGGCACTTCATCCACCTTCGAATTCCTAAACCACCTATGCCCTTTAGCTGGCAAACATGTGGCTGAGCTAAGGAATTCTTTGTTCAATTTGAGCTGGATGTCTCCAACTTCGGCCCTACATCCATCGAATGTGAGGGAAAACTATTGAGCAATCGCGAGGTTGAAACCCTGGAATTTTTGGATGAACATTAACCAACCATTACTCTCTAAGTCCTCACGAGCATTGTCAAATAAAAGCAGCGTTTGGACGCCATTAGGTTCTATGCGCACTACAGGGGACATAGGAGAGAGCACACAGTTAGGGTAAACGGTGAGGGGGTTGGACAAGGTAGACACAGGACCAAATGCTCACAGGTTTCTCCAAAACAAACAGAGGTAGTCTGAGATACAAGGAAGACATTAATGCCTATATGTGCACGGGTGGTGGAATGAAATGAAACCATGCAAAAAACTCATATTGATATGTACAATCAACGACGCCTTGGTAATTCAACTCATTTTTGGTGTGTGTCAAAAACCATGTAAACGACATGCCAAACAAACAACCATTGAAAACCGTGACAAGTTGATCCGAATGTTTGAACAAATAATAGCATGTGTATGATTTAAAACAAAACAACATTTTGAATATAGCACCAAATATTTGATCATAAAATTTATGTGTTCTATGAAACCATTGTCCCAAGGATCTAATCAAAGACACCAAAAATCATTGCATCATGAATTTATAAATTGAAACCATGTCAACAAAAATACAATGTGAATAAAGGTTTGGTGTTTTGACACATGTATGACCATTAGAGGTGAAATGACCACATGAACAAGAGTATTCATAACAATCGAAGGATGATTTTAATGCCATCGACATGAATTCCAACTCAAGGTTTTCATGCTTGCAGTCGTGAAAATGAAAATGAAAGGCAGGCGTGCGAATAGTGCAAGATAATAGTGTCGTTTTGTTTTCAAGAATTACGACAAGTATTTAGGGTTCAAAACCCTTGTGTAGGAAGCTTATAAAGAATAGATAAAAATGAAAAATGGCTACCAACAATGGCAACACACCGGTAAAAGCAGTTATCTCTGCCAAAAGAACAAATCCAGATTATGATAATTAGAATAATTCTAACTCAAAAACAACCAGAAAATTGTTTAAACATCATCATTAATCAAATATTCCAGCTGCGCTTAAAAGATGAAAACTGATAACAGCCTTAAGACAAGCGAGTCATGATATTAAAGATAAATCTTCAATAATGTTGATAGAGCCACTACTGCCAGCAATCATCCATAGCCTCGACAGGGTTTTCATTTAACCCACTTTGACATCCGTATCCTGCCAAGAAGTTCCAGATCAGAATAAAGGACATTTTAAAGTCAAGAGATTTCATATTTGTGAATTTTCATATACCCGACATTGATTCACTGCCAGCGGGCCTGTTCAGTACCCCAATGAAGTTGTCTTGGCATCATGCATGCATTTACCCACTGCCAGCAGACCTGTTCAGCATCCCGGTGGGTTTATAGCACTTCCCACAACTCTTTTTTGATTTGTTTAGTTTTTAAAGATATATAATTGAGTGGGGTGACGCTGAAAATTATGATATTTTAGACATATTTTTACAGACCTTGAAAGAATTTTTAAAACTGTCCTTCATTAAGATTCAGAGATGGTTTTTTTACAAAACCGATCTTCAAAAGCAGGGAGACATCTTATGAGTTATTCCCTTAAGGAACAGGGACAGCGAAAGAAGATAATGGATGATCGTGACATGCTTCTCTTACAGATTGAAAACAACAGTCTTTTCTCAACATGGCTGTAAATTTCAGAAGTATATTATAATTGATGTTTAGACAATTTTTCAACAGTCATTTTAGAGAAAGAATTTTCTATTTTCTTTGTCTGAAAAGTTCAAAATGTAGGTATGTGTATTTCCAAAAAGCAAAAACTGATAAGCGTAAGGGAAAAAATCAAAACCAAAACAGCAAAAGAAAAGCAAACAAAAGAAAAATATTTACATAGTATACACAGGGTTGTCATCAAGCGAAATATCTTTTCAGAGCTTGGCCATTCACCAGATAGGTGTCTGGTTGTCCCTCTAGATTCTGTAATCGGAAAGAGATGGGACTCAATTTCTCAGCAATTACAAATGGTCCTAGCCATAAGTTCTGAAAATTTGTATGTTCTCCCTTTCCCTCATGCATTTTCTCCCATTTCAAGACAAGTTCACCTACTTTGAAGTTCCTATCAGAGGCAGAGTTGGAATCAAACCAGATTTTGACCACTAGTTGATGCTGATCTAACTTACGTTTAGCTTGATCCCTTACCTCTTCTAGTTTTATTAAAGCATTAATTCGATTCTCCAAAGGGGGGCAGTCTTCTTCTTATATTTTCTGTGATAGTTGTAGTGAGGGAAGAAGAATATGTGGTGGCAAAATTGCTTCTCTTCCATAGACGAGAAAGAAGGGAGAGTTACCTACAACATTTTTTGGGGTTACTCTATCAGCCCAGATTGCATTTAACAGTGCATTATGCCAGCTTTTGTGATTTTCAGATACCGTTCTCTTGATGATTTTAATCAGATTCTTATTAGTTGATTCTGCCAATCCATTGCCCTGGGGGTAGTACCTAGCAGAATACTTCAATTTAATTCCATTTTCTAGAGAGAACTCGCTCATCTCAAGAGACCAAAAATAAGAAACATTATCGAATACTAAACAGTCAAGGATACCAAAACGAGTAATAATATTTGAATTTAAAAAGGCAATTACCTGACTGGTATTCACAGTTCTTAATGCGACAGCTTCAGACCACTTGGTGAAGTAATATATGGTTGTTATGATTAATTTATGTTGTTGTGAGGATGGTGGATTGATTGGACCTATAATATCAAGACCCCACTATTGAAAAGGGGAGTCTACTGAGACAGGCTGCAAAGGAAAGGTTGGTTTCTGTATCCGCCTGGACGCTTTTTGAAAAATAATACACTTGCGACACAAGACATGAGCATCTCTAAAAAGTGTGGGATAGTAATAACATGCTCTTAAAACTTTATGGGAAGTGGTGTCCCCACCAAAATGCCCACCAGCTTCTCCTGCGTGCAATTCTAGTAAGACCTTTTCTGCTTCATCTTTCTCAAGACAACGCATTAGTACTCCATCAAAATTTTGACGAAATAGAATACCATTAATCAACTGAAAGGAGGAATATTTTAATCTTAACGCTCTTTTTTTAGTGGGATCCAGGTGACAGGGGGCTGACCCATGTTCAAGACAGAATTTTATATCATCATACCAGGGACTGACAAAGTTTTATGCACAACAAATTGAATTCTGAGCGTGTTTTCCTGGGTTTGACATATCATTTTCTTCTTGCTATCCTATTGCTGAGTCAACTAACTTGCACAACCCTTGGCCTCTCACTATTTTAGCTGGGGTGATTTCTATGTCATACTCTTGTAAGGAAGTGACCCAGTTCGCCCTTTTTTCACCTAGTTCTTTCTGCACTAACAGATTTTTTACGGCTGGGTAAGGGACAATAATTTTCGTCCTAGATTTCAAAAGATAAGATCGGAAGTGCTTGACTGCTTTAAAAACAAAGTAGGCTTGTTGATCTACTACTGGGTAATTAAGTTCTGCACCTTTGAAAGCAGAGTTCATAAAGGCAATTGGGACTTCATTTTTTCCAGCGTTCTTTTGAGTTAGGACAGCAGAGTAGGAGCGGTCAGAAGCAAATGTGTAGCGTGTGAAGTCTTGAGAAAATTCGGGGCTCATGAGAGAAGGAGCGTCTATTATGGCCTTTTTTATTGAATTAAAAGCTTAGTTTTCTAAGGGCCCCCAATGATATTGCACGTCTTTCTTAATTAAATTCTGTAAAGGTCTCACCATTTCGGAGAAACTGGGGATGAATCTCCTGACAATGTTTATTTGGCCTAAGAAAGACTGCATAGAATTTTTGGGTGAGGGAGGGGGAAGTTTCGAGATGACTTGAGTCCTTTCAGGGTCGATAATCATCCCTTTGCTTGACATAATAAATCCTAAGATCTTACCCTGTTCCACTGCAAAGATAGATTTTTTAGGATTCAAGGAAATGTCGTATTTACGACATCGTTGTAGAATGAATCTTAAATGAGCTAGATGATCAATTTTGTTTTTGGAAAATACAGTAACATCATCTTGGTAAACCATGACAGATTGATTGATTAAGCCTCAAAAAGTGATGTCCATCGCTCTCTGGAAAGTGGCACTGGCATTAATGAGTCCAAAGGGCATTTTCCTATAAGCGTAGGTTCCCCATGGAGTGCGGAAGGTATTTTTAAGTTGGTTTGGAGGAGACATCAGGACTTGCATATACCTTGAAAAACCATCCAATAAGGATAATCTTTCAGAACCAGATACATATTGACGGATCTGTTCCATGGGTGGGACAGGGTAGTTGTCTTTATCAGACGCTCGATTAAGGTTTCGGAAATCGATGCATAGTCGGATTTCCCCACTTTTCTTCCGGACAGGGACAAGGTTAGAAACCCATTGCATGTGCCTAACTGGGAAAATTATCTTAGCATTCAGGAGTTTATTTAATTCTTTTTTGATGGTTGGTTCGAGCTTAGGGTGCATTTTTCTTATCTTTTGTTGAAACGGCAAGGTTTGGGGTTTCATAGGAATGACGTGTTGTATGATGTTAGGTTCGAAATTTTTAGGGTCGTCATACGTCCATGAAAAAACATCTTTGAATTCTTTAAACAATTTAATAAATGTGGCTTTCTCTTGTTCAGAACACCCCAGCCCTAAATTGATGCACTGTGGATTGTCGTTAGTTCCCAAGTTTACTTTTTCGTATGATAACGAGGAACTATTGGTTTTACAGTTGACCGATCTTTTGAATTTGTCTTGAAGATCGTAAAAATTTTCTAATCTAACTATAGATTTAGGGATCGAATTTACCATGTCCGATGAAGATTCAGGAGATCTCGGATCTGGTATTACCGTGAAATCGGGCAGATTGTCGTCATGAGTGCATTCATTGATCACCGTGCCTTGGAACGTTTCTTCCATATGCAGGAAACTAATATTTTGTTGATCGTCATCGAAGACTCTCCAATTCGTAATGTTGTCGGGAACGGATGGCCTGAACAACAGTTCGACGGAGAATGCATTTGGGGACAAGCCTTCTGCAGGAAAGAGTTTGGAAGCTACGTTAGCTAGTAAATCGGCTTCAGAATTATTCGATCTAGGAATAGAATTTATATTGAAAGAATAAAATTTATTCATTAAATTCCATACCTCGGATTGGTAGCTTTTAAGATGCGGGGATAGATAGTGGATAGAATCTCTTACCTGTCTAACCACAATTTTTGAATTGCCAAAGAGAGTCAAATTTTGAATGTTCATATCTAATGCTTTTCTGAGACCCTGTAATAAAGCCTCATATTTTGCTGTGTTATTAGTACATTCAAATTCTAACCTACATGCAATCAGGGTTTTTTTACCTGCAGGATCAATAATAATGTAGCCTGCACCAGCTCCTTCTTTGGACTTTGACCCATCAAAGTAAAGAGACCATACTTGATTTTTATCGGGTGCATGAGACCATTGTGTAGAAACTGTTGGTTGCATATATGCCACAATCTCAAATTGTTGTTTCGGGTTGGTGATAGTTGAAGTCTCGGCCATGAAATTGCCGAAAAAGGTATCCATCCCTTGTATTTCGGGTGAATCGATAGAAGGTGTAAATGGTTCATTGGGATCATTTAAATCTGTGACTATGAGATTTAGGTAGAGTTCACGATTTACCTTGATCTTGTTGGGCTTGCCATTCTCGGGCAGCCATAGGTGACACCAATCTGTCGCGAAATAGCCGTGTAGCTGCTCTGACCAGTCTTTGCTTAAAAACAAACCATAAACTTCTGGAATATCCACAACAATAATATCAATCACTTGATGAACTTTGGGGTTAGACGATAATCTTATAAGCACATTCCTTAATTTGCCTATAACTTTAACACTAGTTCGATCAAGTTGGATGATTTTTAAGGTGGATGGTTCAACTTCATCATTAATCTTCTGACATACAGACCATGGAATTACATTGGATGACGCTCCTGAATCTACCATACAGTTGTGCACGTTTCTATTAAAGATTTTGAAAGTTAACAAAAATGGAGGTACATTTCTGCGAGTACTAATGGTGGAAGCTTGTGGATTTTTACTCGCAGCCTCTAAAGCTAATTTATCTACATTTGTTACATTATTTACAGGAAGGCTTCCTTTATCGTGAGGATCAGAATTGTTCTTAGCAGAAGTCTTCTGAGGAACTTTGTTCTGAACAACCTTGTTACTGCTTGAATTACCATTTTTGCTATTCTCTGCGATATTCTGTAACATTTTTTGTAGCAGAAACGAAAATTTTAATAATTCATAAACATAAATGTTAGCCCTTAACTTTTTTAGATCTTCAACTAAATCATAATCTAATTTGGGGTTTTCATGATTCTATTTAGTCTTAGCTGGTTTAGATTGTTTTGGGGGCAAAGTCGTAGTGTTTTCAGAGGAAGTTTTGTTTGTTGTCTTACTCCTAGTATTGTAGGGATGTACCGTCTCGAAATTAGCTTGAAAGATGCTATCCGAGAAGTGTCAAAAAATGTTCGGAGAAGATTCTTCTTCTTCAACTGTCTCTTGTTCAACTACCTCCTCAGGAATCTCAGGAGGCATCAAGTTATCCTGGGCTTCTAGAATTGTTTGAATGGTGAATTGCAGGCTCTCTAGATTTAGGCCCTCGGTATTTGGATTAGGTCGGTTGGTGGGAAAAGGCTTCCTAAACGGGGGTTTGTAAGGCCCTTTTCTTGAAGAAGCTTCTTCGGCCGTCCTTTTCAAATCTGTAACTTGATTTGACAATTTTTGAATGACTTTAGTTAAGTTTTCTAGATCCGACCTTTCAGGTTGTGTTTTATTTTGAGCAGGTCTAGGGAGGATTTTGATTTTCTTTTTGGAAGATGAACTAGTCTCTTTTTCATTGCTAGTAGTGTCTTTATACTAAGGATGAGTTTTTCAATCTGACTGGCCTCTTCAAAGGCCTCTAACAATGTGGCTTTCTTAGATCGCTTTACCCAAATGGCTATACTTTGATGCAAGGCTTTAGTATAGTATGTTATGATAATATTCTCAGCAGGCATCGAATCGGTAGGGATTCAGTTCTTTAGTGTTAAGAATCTTTGGTTAAAGTCTTTGATTTTCTCTTTGGGTTTCATTCTTAAACTATAAAGCTCCATGACTAGAACGTTTTGGGACTTATCATCTCCGAAGTTCTCTAGAAAGCAGGATTCAAACTTGTCCCACGAAACAATGGTATGGGGCTACTGGGGAAAGTACCAGGTAGAGGCATTGCCCTCGAAAGTATAGGGAAACAACCTACAGACTCCGTCTTCATGCTCAACATTACGGATTCTAATGGCTAATGCAATTTTTTTAATGTGATCTTTGGCGATCTGCTTAGAGTCAGGGTCAAACTTGGGAAGCCACTTCTCTGGATGTTTGGGTAAGGGATGTTGAGGCCCGGGTACGGCTACTGCATCTTGGTCGAGCCAAGGTCTGGCAGGATTGTTCTAGTTGGCCATTTGTGTAGGCGGTGTGGAAGGCTGAGAAGAGGAACTGCCTTCGTCAGAAGAGTCCTCTCCAGAAGAAGAAGGGGATGATGGAGGTGGTGAGGGTGGTATTCCAGATCCTCCTGCAACATGAGTGAGGATTGGATCTGTAGGGTTTAAAGTGAGGTTAGTGCCTCCAAGTTGTTCTATGATATCAGAGAAATCTAAAGGTTGGTCCAA
>SNQJ01S0041212.1:30799-51574 GCA_010110895.2 Picea sitchensis
CACACACACACACACACACACACACACATTAATCTATCTTCTAGTATGTAATTAAAGAGAAATACTTTGTCGGTTATGTACTTGTGTTTAGTGGTGCAAACATCCATTTGGCAAGAGCAATAATAAAGTTTTGGTGTGGTGGTATCAAACTGCCAATTCTTATCGATATCATATTAATTTTTATGCATTGATTAGTTTTTATTAGCATATTGTTGTAGTTTTTTCAGTCTTATAATATTGCATCTTCCCTTCTTTCTTTTCATTAAAATTACTTATGATGCTTGGAAACATTGTTACTTACCCTTTGGTGGCTTAAACTCTATCTGAAGACAAACTTTTTTCTACTATTTTTTGTTAATTAATTTCATATTTTAAAGGTTTATGACAACAACAAAAACACTTAGGGAATCCCCCCTAACGCTGGCATGCACCATCCCAAACAAAGAGGAGGTTTGTCAATGACACTAGGGCATTCTCTCCTAGAATTGGTATTATTTTACCCACTGATTTTACTGTATTTCAGATTTGATTTAGGGTAAAAAAGTGTGCTAACAGGAATCAATGCTATAAAGGTAATGTTGAAGGGTGGACTAGCATTATGCCAGTAGTTATAGTGGCCTCCACCACACTTCTTAGATCCTCTTCTATAAATTGATAACACCCCTAGAAGAATTCCACAAGGAGGCCATCTGGTCGTGGACTTTTGTTCCTTTGGAGGCTATGTAATGTTTGATGTAATTTCTCTTTCCCAACTTCTTTCATCAAATCTAGATTGTCCTCATGGTTAACAATGTTGGGAAATGAGTTCAATACCACAATTACCTCAGATATAATAACCAAAGAGTCCTCCTTAAAAAGGTTTGAGAAGTAGTTGACTCCTTCAACAATGTCCTTAAAATTTGTTCCCCAATTGTCGTTCCCTTTGTCAATTTTCCAAACTGAGTTGAAATTTTTCCTTTTGTTTGCATATCTATGAAAGAACTTAGTGTTTTCATCCCCTTCTTAGAGCCATATGTCTATGCTCTTGACCCTCCAATCTTTCTCTTTTTCCAGTAGTAACTTTCTCTCTCTTTTTTTTTTTTCTTCCAGTAACTTCAGCTCCAACTTCTGAGCCTCATTCATAAAACTAAGACCTTCATTGTTATATAGTGTCTCTATCCCTTCTTATAGATCTCTGAGGAGCTTGTCATATTTATGTTTGTTTTCCTTATCCCATTAAGCTGATATCTTCTTTGCATCATTCAGATTTTTTTGAAGGTGTGTCAAATAAAATTCCCTTGAGGATGAATTATATGGTTTCCAACAAGATTTTATCTAGTTTACAAACTTCTCCATCTTCATCCACTCTAGATTTAGTTTGAAGGGGTTGGATGGATTTTACAATCCTAAAGCTACATCAAGTACAACTACACAGTGGTCAGATTCTCCTCCCAAGACGACCCACTATTTTACTTGGGTAACTTTGTCCATGAAGCCTTCAAAGATTAAAAATGGGTCTAGCCTTTAAGTGATTCTATCATACTTGGTTCTTTTGTTTCTCCAAGTGGAAGAAAATTTTGTTGGTTCTATGTCTAGCAAACCCCCTTCCTCCAGTTTCCTTAAGAAGTATCTTGCAAGGAAAATTATTTGAACCATAGGACCCAAGTGAAGTTAAGAGCTCCCCTATCACCACCGAACCAGTCAATATGAATTTTAATTTGAAAAACTTCTCCCAATACTCCATCTTGTCATAACACTACCCATAAACATTTAGAACATATATTTGTTTCCCCATATCCATGGAAAATAGGGAAACCCCTAGACCTAACTTAAAAGCTCGAGATTTAGTTAGGGTGAAGGAACACCTCTACTAGAACACCTCTTCCAACAAGTTGTGTTCCCACCAAATCTCCCAATGGCATCAATACAAATGAATTCCCACCCACTCAAAGATTTGGAAAGTTCTTGATTTGTTTTCTCTCCATCTGTCATAATTTCATGAAGCAACATAATAGAGGGTTTTAAGGACTCTATTAGCCTCTTGATAGCCAATTTCTTAGATGGATTAGCTAACCCTCGAATGTTTAGTGTTAGAAAGACCATTTGAGACCCTCACAAGGGGCATTTTCTTAAGGGCCCTTATCAATGAAAGTCGCTTCCCACATTTGATCTTCAAGGATGCTTTTTTTTTCACCATGGACAAATCATATTTCCTCTCTAGTTAGGCTTTTGGCTTTTCTCAGCAGAGAAACCTAACCCCCCTGCTAGGGAAGTCTAGGGTTCCTTTACCTCTAGTTTAAGGTTGTATTTAGAGAATTCCTGGGGAATGACATTGTTGGAAGGAACCCATGCCTTTGTTCCTTTTCTAAGGGAAGCAGATGCCCCTACTTGGACATTGTCTTCTACAACAAGACTTTCAATTGCAAAGAAAGGTATAAGTGTCGAGGAAACAATTTGTTTTATGCCAAATAGGCCTGGAAAGAATTCACTTATATATTCCCACCCTTTAGTTTCTACATTTATCTCCCAAGATCCAAAGACAAAATTTTCAATCGATTTTCTTTTGCAATGGGAGAATCTTTTAGGTGACTTACCCAAAGACAACGTGTCCACTTTGTTCTCACTAACTGCATCCAAGCTCTATTTCTTGTTTACACCTGATATTGTTGGTTACTCCTTTGATTCTAGTGGTAAAACCGGAGGTTTTTCATTGGCCCTTTTTCTTCCAGCTTCCTCGTGTTGTCTCTAAAGATTAGGGGTTTCCACCAATTTCACTCCAAACACCTTTTTCTGAGTTTTCTGTATCCACATTTTCCTCTAGAAAGGGTATGTGCATTTCGTTACTAAATGCTCATGGAGATGACATCTTCCACACTAAACGAGAGTTCCTTCATAGTCCAAAGTGAGCTAATAATGGTCTATTCCACGCTTAATTACCATTTTCACCAATCCCTTAGTTGTCTCTAAACCCACTAGAATTTTTTCCATCCCATAATATCATGTATCTCGGAAGTAGTAGTCAGCTTCATAGTATGAGCCGAAAGTGTTCTCAATTTCTTAGAATGCATCCTCAAACCATAAAACCAGAGGAAGACATGGAATACAAACCCATACTAGAAGGATATCGACTCATGCAGTTCTGGCGTCGAAGTCAACATGCCATTTTTTCAAGAATAAATTTTGAGAACACCACTTGCATCTGTTGTGCATAATATTGTTTACCTCAACTGCGAATTTGAACACCCAAACTAGCCACCCTTTGCCAAAGTCATAAACTAGGGAGTGTATCCAACCACAGGTTCAAAGTTTACCTTGGTCCACTCCTTAAGACTATCCACATTCATTTTTTTCCCAAGAAACCAACCAAAAACCACTCATTCTTCCAGTTCCATCACATCATTGAGCTTGGTTGTGGCCCCTTAGGACAGGTTTACCGACTCCTCCATCTTTTTTGCATATTTTTGTTTTTTGGGTCTCCTTTATCCTTCTAAATAAAGGTTCCCTTGACTCCCAACTTCAACTGTAACAGAGCCACTCATGAGGGAAATATCCAAAGATTTCCCAATGAAACCTTCCTTTGACTTTTTTTTAGACAAGCCAAAATGATTGCAAAATGAAAATGCAAACTTCCCACCGAAAGCCAAATTTGAATCATTGGTAACAATCCCTTTGTTATGGTGAGTAAATCAGTTAGTGTCCTTCGTCCAATGGAATGACAGGCTTGGATATGTTCTATTCCCTTCATTGTGTGTCACGGGAGGTGTGGCCACAATAGCATTAATTCCCTTGACATAACTAGCTCCACATTCATGTGCCCTCACCTCCAGCTTGGATTCCACCCTGGTATCAAATTTTGATAGCCCTTGAGCCATCTCACCGAGATAGTGCATCATGTCCTCCAACAGGTCTTCCCCCATCATGTACCTCCTTCATGCACCCTCAATTGACCCAAAAGAGGATGGAAGTGAGCTCGACCAGATCCACTAACCCTCCAAAAAGTCAGCTAAGTAATCCACAATTTCCTCTTCCTTGTTGATGTATTTAGCATCGGATAGGTACTTCCACATTGGCTTAGTGTCTAGCATGTGGAAGTCGTCACTAATACCTGTCAGGACTTAGGGAATTTACTTAAATTGAGTAATAATTAAAGTGAATGCTTTGTAATGATTGATGTGAGTTTAATTAAGTTAAATGCCTATGTTTTTGGCATTAGTAACTGCTGGCAGCCAATTCACATTTTTATCCTATCCTTATAAGCTGCCTACACCAGTGTTTTTCAACCCTTGATTTTCATCGCAATCTTTGGAATAAAACAACACTATTATTTTGTGCATTTGCACACCTACCTTTGGTCTCGTTTTCACGTCTGCAAGCATGAAAACTTTGATTTCGAAGTCACATTAAAATTGTCACTAGATTATTTTGGTTACTCTTGTCTATGTGTTCATTGCATTTCCAATTTAATTATAGTCACACAGTTGGCAAGACTCCAAGATCCTTACTCATTTGGCATTTAATATGATTTCATTTTTATAAGATTGTGATGATGTTATAATGACTGTCATTGAGCCCTTAATACATTGGTCGTTTGATGTTCTATGTTCTTTCATCAATTGCCTTGACACATTGTTTTCATGAAAACACATTAACATTATGGTTAGAACCTTGATGTAATCGTTTCATACAACACATATTTGATATGATCGAACCCTTGGTGTTGATTTTGAATCATTGTTTTGGTTTTAAAACTATGCAAACGCTATGCTTATGCAAATTTTTGGGTCGACTTACCATAAATTTCATTAATTGTTTGAATGACATGGTTTTTAACATATGCAATGGTGATTTGAATCGCTATATGCGCCATCGGTTGTACATTGGGAAATGACTGTTTTGCATGGGCTGAGCTAGCTTCACCACCCTCGCACACTCGGGCATTAATGCCTCCCCCCTATCTCGGGTTAACTCTGTTGTTTTCGGGTAAGCCTGTGAGCTTTTCGATCCAGCATCTACTCTGTTCAAACCCTTGTGCGTTCACCCTGTTCGTTGTGTATCCTATCCATGGCACCTGTGGTGTGCATAGAGCCAAATGGTAGCCAAACTCTGTTGCTATTCGATAATGCTCGCAAATATTTGGAAAATGGTGGCTGGCTGGTATTTATCCAAAGGTTCAAGGGTTTCAACCTTTCGGTTGCCCAACAATTCGCCCTCACCTTTGACGGATGCAGGGCTAAGGTCGGAGACATATAGCTCGAGCTCAATGAGCAATTCTTAAGCTTGGCTACAGGACTGCCAGCTACAACTCAAAGATGGTTTAAAAATTCAAAAGTAGACGAGGTGTCATGGCCACTTCTATTCACCTCAAGAAAGATTGTTTCATGTGATAGAGGTATGCCTATCACTACCCTCAAACCCAGGTGGCACGATCTTTTAGAAATTGTTAAATAGTTTGTGACCTGCGAAGGCCGGTATGGCTTGGTATTTCTGTACCATCTTTGGTTATTGATGAATTTTATAGGCTACCCTCTGAACATGCCACATTATCTCTTGCGTAGTCTATACAAGATGTCTAAAATATTCAAGCGTGAGAAGGCTGATAGCAACCTTTTCCATCACGGCTTGATCAAAATCATTATTGTCCACCATTTGAGCCTTAGTGGTGATAGTTGGCAAGCCTTCCTATCAAGGAATGTCTTTGCCACTCCCGAGTCTATCCAAGTGGACAAGGTTGTTGTTACTGAAACATTGGTTGGACCGACCGTGCCACTCCATATCCTTCTACCCCTTGTCAAACCCTCGGATTGCCCTGACATAGACCTACCTGATACTGTGGCCGACCCGTGTGCTAAATAAAATACTAAGGCTGTCAAGAATGTTGTGAAGAAGAAAGGTCGAGGTGACACTGCTCTCAATAGTAAGGGGAAGAAAAATGCTCGATGGATATCGAGATGTGCTAGGAACAAACCCAAGCCAAACGTTGACCAAAAGCCAATAATGCTGAGCGAGGACTCGGACTCCGAAATTGAGCATTTCCTAGCCGAAGAATATCCCTATTCCCATGGCCTCTGCTCTAAAGAACCCTATGACTATGTCTCTAACTTACCTCCCTGCCTCAAAAATGATCCTAACTACCTGGGAATCAAGCTGCACAAGGAAACCCCTGGTAACTTGAACAAGCCCTCGTCAGTGATGCCGAAGCCCGATCAATCACCGTGTTCTCAATGTAATGCCTAGCTTGAATGTTATTACACCGACATCCCCCTGTTGCAGTCTAAGATCAAATCATTAGAGGAACAAGTGACAGTGCTGTCAAAAGAGAGAGACAGGCTTCAAACCAACGAGAAAAAAACAAAAGACCATCGGTTCAATTGTCTTCAGAAACGTCGAGGCAACAACGACCTTTGTCAATTCAAAGTTATCATGATCGAAGATTTTTTTCTCACTGCCCAGGTATGAATTTCAATATTAATTTCGTTTTATGAGTTGGTTTGGGTTAATATAACCGATTGGATTTTCTTTCAATAGCTCTGTTCGTTTTGATTCAAAATGATTATGTTTCTTTCATTTTACCAAAACAATTTCGTTATGAATCATGAGAGAGAAATTTGTTTGCTAAACTCAGACACAGCTATGATTTAGTTAATACGGTTTTATTGATCTCAGATTAGTAGAAATTGTTGATTTGGTTTCGATTCTGTTTGGTTTTCTTTTGAAACAATTATGTATGGATAGTCGATTGGGTTTGATTTCGATTAATTCTGTTTGTTTCTAAACAATCATGTTGACTTCGATTTACCAGAAACGATTCTGTTTTGGATTGAATCAATATTTTCATTTTGGATTATGACTGTATTCGACCTGCACACAAGATTTGTTTGCTAAATTTGGACACGGCTATGTTTTGATTGATATGATTTTGCATAACGATTGTGCCAGTCTCAAATCGATTCAATTTGTTCCTGTTTGATTTGATTCGCAAACAATGTTGCATGCCTCAATTAGCACAGTCGCTTGCATAATACGATGGATTCAAAGTTAGATTTGATACGACTCTGTTAGTTTGGATTTAAATGATCTTGTTAATTTTGTTTTGATTCGACAACAATTTTGTTAAGTGTTGAGTTGACATAAACTATTGCATGAAAAATATACTTGATTGGTTACAGCCTGTTTTGGTTAAAATAGATTTAAACATGATTTTGTTTGCTCTCAATTAGCATAGAAGTTTTGATTTGAATGATTCGTTTTGTTTCCAATTAGCAATTAAATATTTGTTTAATAATTTGAATATATTTCTGTTAGCATTTCATTGATTTAAAACGATTCTGTCTTTAAATTAGACTAGCTACAGAATCGCAAGATTCTATAGCTAGTCTTAAAATTTAGATTTTTGTTAATTTCATCAATAAAATATCCTCTAAACTTGTCTATTCTTGTCCACTTTCAGCTACATATGAATTTCAATGATCAATTGGGACATGCTGTGGCAGTTTAGGAGATACTCTTGTGATATAGTTTTGTTATAGGTTGTTAGTTTTAGTTAGGGATAGAAACTTGGGAGATTATCCCTAGATTTTTTATAAACTATTTTTGATAATTACCACAGGGATGTTTTACCCTGTGGTCTTTAAATACTTGTTATTTTTTGTAATGACCCATCATCATCACTATTGGAAGAACCAAACTATGGATTTATGATACAGACTGGGATGAAATTTGATGTCTTGTAACAGCTTTAGCTTTCAATATAACAAACTTTTGTTTCAAGTTTTATTCATATCAGTTTGCAATTAATTATCGACTACTTTAGCTATCATGATTCATTGCATGTTGATGTGATTTGATTTATATGTTTTCCATATCTGATGTCTCTTATTTCTTTTAGTATAGCAATTGCTCTGCTTCAGTTTAATGAATTACAGGTTTACTTTTTTTCGTTAAATGAATCATTTTGTACAAATCTTTGCAAACAGATTTATCTAAATGTGATAATTTGTAAATTATAAGATTGCTGTAATTTTTTATGTCTTGTTTGTCCTGTCATTTATATTTGAAGAGCGTTGCTTCTTTCTATTTACGAGAAGCTTGTGGAGAATCTGGTGTGGGTTTCCTCCCACCGAACAGTTGAATCGACTATTGCATACAGGACAAACCTGAAGCATTATTTCAGGTCAGTTTCCTATTTTTTATTTGATAGTTAATTTATTAGTGTTATTTAAGTAGTTTAGATAGATCTAGATATATAGTTTAGATTCTTAGTTAGAATTATTATTTTAGTTGCTTAGCTTAGACAGTTTTTATTTAATTTCTTTCTCATAAAATTATAAAAATCAAAAAACAATAGCGTCTCTGTCTTAGGACAGTTTACAAATGATTTTTGCAGGTTTTCATTTAAATCTGTAATCTGTAAATATTGTATATCTGTAAATTGGATCTAATTCTGTTGATAATTGAACATTTAATTTTATAGAATTATTGCTATATAGTATAGATAATAGATTGTATATATTTAGTTCAGATTTGTTTATTAGTTTGCTTTAATTTTTGTTTTCTTTAGATTAGTTCCTTAGTGTAGTTTTCTTTCATTTTCCTAGGACTTAGATCGGCCAACGGAGCCATTAAACCCGTCAGGGTGGATCATCCCAAATGGCTTGGGTTATTTAGACAACCCCAGACCGAATCCACTCTTCCAGTTGGTGAGCGTTCATTTTCGCCTGTCAACAGTAACTTAAGCGAGTTAATCCTAGCCATTAGATCTAAAGTGAAGGTGAATGTGAGATTTAATCTAATCCCTTGATCACTTTAGAGATCTAGGGTTTGGATTTAGGGTTAACTCAATGTTATAAAAGGTAGCCTGAGTGAGAGGATGTGACTCACACATAGTGAAGAGATATCATAGATTGGGTGAAGAGGACATTTCATCCAAGCGTGAGTGGGTAGGGTCAGAGGAAAGGACCAAAGGGGCAGCAAAGGAGATAGTAGCCAGGTAGGCTAGGCTATTGTTGTTATTTTATTTTCTTCAGATGGGCCATTATCCTAGGACGAAAGCCCAAGATTTTATCTAATAAAATCAACTTAGGTGTTGGTTTTCCCTTTGGGGTTTTTCCAGGGGTGTTTATCCAAAAATCTCATGTGCAATGTGTATGGTTTCTTATTTATGTTTTCGTTGATTTATTTGTAATATTTGGTTACAAAATCAGTCATGCCTTTATTCAGATTAATCTTCTTAATAAGTTTTTACAACAAGAATTAAACTAGGAAGTAATTATCAGGAGTTGGGTTGAGAAATTAGCTTGGTTTTAGAGCTGACACACTGAAGAAAAAAAAAACAGATTTGCACTGTTGTGAGTTTGCAACGTCGAAGATTGTTTTGTCTCGTTACAGGTCTGCAGGAAATTTTTATTTTGTAGGCTGAGCTGCAAGTTAAAAATAAATTAAAAGAGGAGCGGGGGGTCATACAGTCATTGTATGAGTCATACATCATACAGTTGAGTGTGTTGCAGTCCACGTGGGAGAAAATAATCGCCGACATAGTGTAATCCACACATGCAACAAATGTTTGAAGTCGTGGGACTACAGATCAGAGATATCCGGTCTGTGAGTTGTGACATGGGTTGTTGGGAGATGCAGAGGGTAACATTTGTGTGGAGCAATGGATAGTTGGTTGAGGAGAGTGTTCGCAGTGTACAGGTGACGACCAAGGCATATGAGACGTGGGTTGAGGAGGGCCAAAAGGCCATCTGCCATATTGTTGTTGCATCTGCACAGATTTGTAGAGGGCTCGAGTTCTTGGGAAAGACCATATAACAAGTTGCAGACGTGTGAGCAGAGGGCACATGAGGTGGTAGGGCTACACACGAGGGTCATGGAATCACTGCAGCCACTAGGAGTAAGATTGTGGGCTGAATAGGTCGTAGCCACCAGCTAAGAGAGGTCATGCGAAGGCCATGAGAGAGGCAAAGGATTCATTGGCCAAGGAAAGACGTGGCGAGCCATGCAGGCAATCATCAACCAAGAAAGGTGCACCGACCAACTAGAGAAGTCACCAGCAAAGAAGCTGGCGATAAATTCTAGCCAAGCCAGTTGAAGGCCTAGTCAGCAGAAGACAACCCTAGGTGGAGGGAAAAAATCCGGGTAGCCCCCAAGGAAGTGGGTAGAAATCCAGGCAGCCCCGAGAAGCAGGCTGAGATCCGGGTAGCCTTGAGTAGATTCGAGTAGTGGTTTGGGCAATAGATTTGATTTTTTTAGCAGGTTGTAGATATGGCTACAACATGATTGCGATTTGAGGATAGGTTGAATAGGGTTTTCAACTATAGTCCTTGAAAGGAGAAAATCATGTTGGTTTTGATGGAGAATTTTCTAATACTCAGATCACTCCTCCAATAGATTTGGCACAACTAGTCATCCATAATTAGAAGGATGTGAAAGTCAGGCGCATAATTCTAGATGGAGTAAAGAATCATTTGATCCCTCATTTATCTGGAAAGAACATTGCTAGGGAAATGTGGGAGGCTCTGAAGGGTTTATTTCAAAGTAAAAATAAGAATCGAAAAATGGTGCTAAGAGAGAAGCTCATAGAAACAAAGATGACATGATCATACACGATGACAACCCATCTCACCCGGATCCAACATGTTTGAGATGAACTAGATGTAATTGGGGAGACAATAAATGATTCATAATTGGTGAGGAGGATACTCAAAGGACTCATGAAGGAGTGGATATCGTTCATCAAAGGGATTGTGGCACGTGAGAAGCTTATTTATTGGATGAGGTTGTGGGATGACTTTGTTCAAGAAGAACTTTGAGATGAAGATATGAATAGAGGTCGAAAAAAGTTTGATGATGAGAACATTTCTCTTGCCAGCCAGTTAAAGAAGGGAAAGTTCAAGAAGATTGCTAGTAGAGAGTCTACCTCTCAAGACAAATAAAATAAAGACGTGAGCAAATTCAAGTTCTTTGCATGTCACAATTTTGGGCATTATGCATGTCAATGTTGAAACAAGAAGAATGGTGGAAACAAGATGCAACTAGAGGTAGTTTCTTTGGCGAAGGCTCAAGTGGATGAGTTTGTCAAGAATTTTGAGAACGAGTTCTTACTTGTTTTTCATCTTTCCTCAGGCACCATAGCAGTTGGTGCATGGCTACTAGATAGTGGAGCCACATGTCATATGACAAGAGCACGAGAGTTGCTTGAGAGTTTAATAGAGTCAGACTCATACGTGCATGTGGAACTTGGTGTGGGTACCAAGCATGTAGTAAAAGGATATAGGACGATGACATTCCAAATGGAGTCAAGATGCATGTTGAGAGTAATGAACGTGTCATGAGTGCCAAAATTGAGGAGGAGTGTGCTCTCAGTCTCAAGGATCGAGAAGAAGGGATTTGACGTATTATTCCAGGATGAACAAGTGTTGATCAAGCCTAGAGGATCTAGTTCAGACACAACAATGGTTTTTTGGAGTTAGACGGAGCAACCTGTATAAGCTAAAGGGACAACCTATGCAAGCAATAGAAAGCAAAAAAATGAAAAAGACCAAGGAGCAGATAGCTCTGAAGGTTGAACAACTCAGAGGGAGTCAGCCTTCAAGTTCAAGTGGGAAGGAGCAACCTTTCAAGTCTATCAAGAAGGATTCATGGTACAAGATGACCATTTAGGATGCTCAGGAGCAAGAGGGTTCTAGGAGCAAGTTCAAAGGAAACAAGTCAAAGAAGAGTTCAAGCGAAATGGAAAGGATAAATTTTTGTTTAGAGGGAGCAATGAATCAGGTGGATTGGAGAAAATCCATGGTAGAAGATCTGATAGTGAAGACAGAACCCCTCCAGGTGCAAAGTACCTTCCTCGCTAAGAGAGTGTTGATGTATTTAGCATCGAATAGGTACTTTCATATTGGCTTGATATCTAGCATGCAGAAGTCGTCACTAATACCTCTAAGGACTTAGGGAATTTAATTTAATTGAGTAATAATTAAAGTAAATGCCTTGTAATAATTAATGTGAGTTTAATTAAGTTAAATGTCTAAGTTTTTGCATTAGTAACTTAAGTGATTTAATCCTAGCCATTAGATCTAAAGTGAAAGTGAGATTTAATCTTAGTCTTTGATCATTTTAGAGATCTAGGGTTTTGGATTTAGAATTAACTCAACATTATAAAAGGCGGCCTAAGTGAGAGGATGAGATACACACAAAGTGAGGAGATCTCATTGATTGGGTGATGATGACATTTCATCCAAGTGTGAGTTTAGAGTCAGAGGAAAGGAGATAGCAACGAGATAGGCTAGGCTATTTGTTGTTATTGTATTTTTCTCATATGGGCCATTATCCTAGGACAGAAAGGATAAAATGGGCAACAAGGGAGATAACAACCAAGTAGACTATGTTATTGGATGTTATTGTATTTTCCTCATATGGACCATTATCCCAGGATGCAATGAGGTACTAGGCGATTTGCTGTTATTGTATTTTCCTAACGAAAACCAAAAAAATTATCTAATAAAATCAACTAAGGTGTTGGTTTCCCATAGGGATATTTCCAAGAGTGTTTACCTATAAATGTTGTGTGCAATGTTTACGGTTTCGTATCTGATTTATTTGTAATGTTTGGTTAAAAAATGGTTTTGTATTTATGCTTCCGCTGATTTATTCGTAATGTTTGGTTAAAAACTAGACCGTACTTTTATTCAAATTAATTTGCTTAATAATTTTTTACAACAAATATTAAACTAGGGAATAATTGATGAGAGTTGGATTGAAAAAACAACGTGAACTCCAATTTTCTCTTTCTTAAGTCATCTTAAGGTCACCGTACCTTCGCGTCAAGGTCACATATAGCAACCAAGGTCGACAATCTCTTGACATCAATAAGATAGAGTTCGTTATAAGCATGAGAATAGAGTTCGTTATAAGCATAAGAATAGAGACAAGAAGTTGAATTCCATAGAGGATTTGTGTTAATGAAGCAAGTGGGTTATAAGTCCCTCATTTACGAATCAATAAGACCCTTTCAAGTCTTTTGGAAATGAATTTTGATATGATTTTGTAGATACAATTGCATAAGGATATCAGCCTAAATTTTTCAAAAGATGACCGATTATCTTCTTTGGGAATTGTTAACCCGTCGATTTTATCCCTTGAAAATCCTGAGGGTTAAGAGCCAGCATGTTCATTTAATCTCCCTTGTGTGCACCTCCTCATTCACTCCACCTCACATGTGTGTTTACTCCCACACGTCCTCATTTTATCCTTTCATGCACATTATTTTATTCTACTCACTTGTGCACCCTCTTATTCTTAGATGATTCACCCTCCTATTATTATTGACTTGTGCACCTCACAGTCTATATAATGAGGCTTCTCCTCATTATTCAGGGTCGATTTTTCTCAAGAGCAGCAATACTCTCTCTCTTTCTCTCTCTCTAGCTTCTAGTTTGTGATTAAAGAACAATACTTTTTCGGTTATGTACTTTTGTTTCATGGTGCAAACATCCCTTTGGAAAGAGCAATAATAAAGTTTTGGTGCACTGGTATCAAATTGTCAATTCTTGTCGATATCGTATTAATTTTTATGCATTGATTAGTTGTCTTTAGCATATTATTGTGTTGTTTTTAGCCTCATAATATCACATCTTCCCTTCTTTCTTTTCATTAAAATTACTTATGTTGCAAGGTTTTTTCGTGCAATAAAATTTTGAATATTGGTACTTACCCTTCGATGGCTTAAACGTTATGTGAAGACACACTTTCTTGCTGCTTTTTTTTGTAAATTAATTGCAGATTTTGCAGTTTTATGACAAAAAGAAAACACTTAGGGAATCCCCCCTAACGTTGGCATGCACCAGCCCAAACATAGAGGAGGTTTGTCAGTGACACTTAGGGCATGCTCTCCTAGAAATAGTATTATTTTACCCACTGATTTTACTATATTTTAGATCTGATTTAGGGTCAAAAAGTGTGCTAACAAGAATCAATGTTGTAAAGGTAATGTTGAAGGGTCCTAGCATTCTGCCAATAGTTCTAGTGGCCTCCATCACACTTCTTAGATCCTCTTCTATAAATTCATAACACCCCTAAAAGAATTCCATAGGGAGGTCATCTAGCCCTAGACTTTTATTCTTTTGGAAGTTATATAATGTTTGATGTAATTTCTCTTTCCCCACTTCTTTCATCAATTCCAAATTGTCCTCATAGTTAACAATGCTAGAAAATGAGTTCAATAACATGATTACCTCAGCTATAATAATTGAAGAGTCCTCCTTAAAAAGGTTAGAGAAGTAGTTCGCTCCTTCAACAATGTCCTTAAAATTTGTTTCCCAATTGTCGTTCTCTTTGTCAATTTTTCAAACTGAGTTGATATTTTTCCTTATGTTTGCATATCTGTGAAACAACTTAGTATTTTCATCCTCTTCTTAAAGCCATATGGCTCTGCTCTTGATCCTCCAATCTTTCTCTTTTTCCAATAGTAACTCCCTCTTTTTTTTTCTTCTAGTAACTTCACCTCCAACTTTTGAGCCTCATTCAAAAAACCAAAACCTTCATTGTTATATGGTGTCTCTATCCCTTCTTCCAGATCTCTAAGGAGCTTGTCATCTTTCTATTTTTTGTCCTTAGCCCATTGAGATAATATATTGTTTTCCTCTTTCAGATTATTTTGAAGTTGTATCAAAGAAAATTCCCTTGAGGATGAATTATATGGTTTCCAACAAGATTTTATCTTGTTCACAAACTCCTCCATATTCATCCACTCTAGATTTAGTTTGAAGGGGTTGGCTAGATTTTGCATTGCTAAATCTACATCAAGTACAACTACAAAGTGTTCATATTCTTCTCCCTAAGGCAGCCCAATATTTTACTTGGGTAACTTCGTCCATGAAGCCTTTAGAGATTAAAAATGAGTCTAGCCTCTATGTGATTCTATCATCCTTGGTTCTTTTGTTTCTCCAAGTGGAAGACAATATTTTTGGTTCAATGTCTAGTAGGCCCCCTTCCTTTAGTTTCCTTAAGAAGTATCTTGCAAGGCAGATTATTTGAGCCATGGGATCCCAGATTTCAAATACTCCTAAAGTGAAGTTAATGTCTCCCCCTATCACCACTAGAACAATATATATGCATTTTAATTTGAAAAACTTATCCCAATACTCCATCTTGTCATAGCACAACCTATAAACATTTAGAACATAGATTCCATTCCCCATTTCCATGGAAAAAATGGAAACCCCTAGACCTAACTTAAAAGATCGAGAGTTATTTAGGGTGAAGAAACACCTCTTCCAACAAGTTATGTTCCCACAAAATCTCTTAATGGAATCAATATAACTGAAGTCCCACCCACTCAAATATTTGGAAAGTTTTTGAATTGCTTTCTCTCCATCTGTCATATTTTTTTGAAGCAAGACAATAAAGGGTTTTAAGGACTCTATTAGCCTTTTGATAGCCAATTTCTTAGAGGGATTGGCCAACCCTCAAATGTTTAGTGTTAGAAAGACCATTTGAGACCCTTGCAAGGGGCATTTTCTCTAAGGGCCCTTATCAATGAAATTTGCTTCCCACATTTGATCTTCAAGGATGCTTGTTTTTGCACCATGGACAAATGATACTTTCTCCCTCTCTAGTTAGGATTTTGTCTTTTCTCATCAAATAACCCTAAACCCCCCTTCCACTTTCCTAGGGAAGTCTAGGGTTCCTTTACCTCTAGGTTTAAGGTTGTATTTGGAGGATTCATGGGGAATGGAATTGTGGGAAGGAACCCATGCCTCTATTTCTTGTCTAAGGGAAGAATATGCCCCTATCTAGACATTGTCTTCTACCATAGGAATTTCAATTGCAAGGAAAGGAATAAGTGTCAGGAAAAAAAAAATTGATGGCAGATAGGCCTAACAAGAATTCACTAATATATTCCCACCTTCTAGTTTCTACCTCTATCCCCCAAGATCCAAAGACGAAATTTTCAATCAATTTTCTTTTGCAAGGGGAGGGTCTTTGAGGTGACTTACACGAAGACAACTTGTCGATTTTGTTGTCACTAATCACATCCATACTCTTTTTCTTGTTTACGCCCGATATTGTCAGTTAATCCTTTGACTCCAGTGGCAAAATTCGAAGGTTTCTCATTGCCCTTTTGTTTCCAGCTTCATCATGTCCTCTTTGAATATTAGGGGCTTCCACCAATTACACTCCCAACACCTTTGGCTAAGTTTTTTGTATCCACACCTTCCTCTAGAAAGGGTATGTGCATTTTGCTACTAAATTCCCATGCTATGGCATCTTCCACACTAAACGAGAGTGCCTTCATAGTCCAAAGTGAGCTAATAATGGTTTATTCCACACTTAATTACCATTTTTTCTAATCCCTTTGTTGTCTCTAAACCCACTAGAATTCTTGCCATCCCATAATATGTTGTATCTCAGAAGGAGTAGCCAACTTCATAGTAGGAGCCAAAAGTGTTCCCAATTTCTTTAAACACATCTTCAAACCATAAAACCAAAGGAAGGCATGAAATGAAAAACATGACTGGAAGGATATCGACTCATGCATTTTTGGCATCGAAGTCCACATTGCATTTTTCAAGAATAAATTTTTAGAACACCACTTCCATCTATTGTGCATAATATTGTTTACCTCAACCGCCAATTTGAACACCCAAACTAGCCACCCTTTTCCAAAGTCATAAAGTGAGGAGGGTATCCAACCACAGGTCCACTCCTTAAGACTACCCCCATTCCTTTTTTTCCCAAGAAGCCGACCAAAAACTGCTCGTTCTTCGAGTTCCATCACATCATTGAGCCTAGTTGTGGCCCCTTAGGTTAGGTTTATCGACTCCTCGATATTTTTCATACATTTTTGTTTCTTGGGTCTCCTTTATCCTTATAAAGAAAGGTTCCCTTGACTCCAAACTTAAATTGTAGTAGAGTCACTCATTGGGGAAAGATCCAAAGATTTCCCAATGAAACCTTCCTTTGGTTTTTTTGAAGACAAACCAAAACAATTGAAAAACGAAAATGTGAACTTCCCATTGAAAGCTAAATTTGAATAATTAGTAACAATAACTTTATTATGGTGAGTAAATGATTTGGCGTCCTTCATCCAATGGAATGATAGAATTGGATATGTTGTATCCTCTCCATTGTGTGTCATAGGAGGTGTGGTTGAAATAACATTAATTCCCTCGACATAACCAACTCTACATTCATGTGCCCTCACCTCCAGCTTGGATTCCACCCTGGTATCAAGTTTGGATAGCCCTCGAGCCAACTCACTGAGTATGTGCATTGTGTACTCCAACAGGTCTGCCCCCATATTGTACCTCCCTCATACACCCTCAATTGACCCAAAAGAGCATGGAAGAGAGCTCGACCAGAACGACTAACCCTCCAACAAGTTAGTTAAGTAATCCACAATTTCCTCTTCCTTGTTGATGTATTTAGCATTGCACATGTACTTCCACATTGACTTGGTGTCTAGAATGTGGAAGTCGTCATTGATACCTTTCAAGACTTAGGAAATTTACTTTAATTGAGTAATAATTAAAGTGAATGCCTTGTAATGATTAATGTGAGTTTAATTAAGTTAAATGCCTAAATTTTTGGCATTAGTAACTTAAGTGAGTTAATACTAGCCATTAGATCTACAATGAAGATGAATGTGAGATTTAATCTCATCCCTTGATCACTTTAGAGGTCTAGGGTGTTGGATTTAGGGTTAACTCAATGTTATAAAATGTAGCATGAGTGAGAGGATGAGACTCATGTAGGGTGAGGAGATATCATAGATTGGGTGAGGAGGACATTTCATCCAAATGTGAGTGGGCAAGGTCATAGGAAACGAGCAAAGGGGAAACAAAGGAGATAGTAGCCAGGTAGGCTAGGCTATTTGTTGATATTGTATTTTCCTCAAATGGGCCATTATCCTAGGATGAGAACCCAAGATTTTATCTAATAAAATCAACTTAGGTTTTTGTTTTCCCTTCGGGGTTTTCTCTAGGGTGTTTATCCAGAAATCTTGTGTGCAATGTGTATGGTTTCTTATTTATGATTTCATTGATTTATTTGTAATATTTGGTTAAAGCATCAGTCGTGATTTTATTCAGATTAATCTGCTTAATAAGTTTTTACTGTAAGAATTAAACTAGGAAGTAATTATTAGGAGCTGGGTTGAGAAATTAGTAGGGTTTCAAAGCTAAGACACTGAAGAAAAAAAAACTAGATTTGCACAGTTGTGAGTTTGCATCATTGGAAATTGTTTCGTCTCATTACAGGCTTGCTGGAAATTTTTATTTTGCAGGCTCAGTTGCAAGTTAAAAATAAATTTAAAACAGGGGGGGAGTCATACAACTGTTGTACGAGTGGTACATCATACAGTCGAGTGTGTGGCAGTCTACGTGGGAACAAAGAACCATTAACAAAGTGTGATCCACATAGGAAACAAATGTTGAAGTCGTGGGACTGTAGATCATAGAGATATGGTCCATGAGTTGTGGCATGGGTTGTTGGGAGTTGCAGAGGCAGTGGGTAGTCGGTTGAGAAGAGTGTCCACAGTGTATAGGTGATGACCAAAGCATAGGAGACATGGGTTGAGGAGAGGCATAAGGCCAGCTGCCATATTGTTGTTGCAGCCACACATATTTTCAAAGGGCTCGGGTGCTTGGGAAAGACCACATAACAAGTTGCATACGTGTGAGAAGAGAGAATAGGAGGTGGTAAGGTTGCACACAAGGGTCATGGAATCGTTGTAGCTACTAGGAGTAAGGTTGTGGGATGAACAGGCCATAGCCACCAGTTAAGAGAGGTCGCATGAAGGCCAAGAGAGAGGTGAAGGAGTCATTGTACAAGGGAAGACGTGGTAGGCCATGCAGGTAGTGGTCGGCCAGGAAAGGTGCACTGACCAGCCAAAGAAGTCGCCAACACAACAGGTGGCGAGAAAGGATAGCGAGGCCAGCTGAGGACCCAGCCAATGGAAGATAGCCCTAGATGGCGAGAAAAAATTAGGGTAGCCCCAGGGAAGTGGGTAGAAATCCGAGCATCCCTGGAAAGCATGTTGAGAACTGGGCAGTCTCGAGTAGGTTCAAGCAGTAGGTCTTGGCAGCATATTTGATTTTTTTTAGCAAGTTGTACAGATGGCTACAACAAGATTGCGATTTGAGGATAGGTTGAATGGGGTTTCCAACTATAGTCCTTGAACGGAAAAAATCATGTTGGTGTTGATGGAGAACAATATCTGAGAATTTTCTAATACTCAGATCACTCCTCCAATAGATCTGGCACAACTAGTCATCCATAATCAGAAGGATGTGAAATTCATGCGCATAATTCTAGATGGAGTAAAGAATCATTTGATCCCTCATTTATCTGGAAAGAACATTGCCAGGGAAATGTGGGAGGCTCTAAAAGGTTTATTTCAAAGTAAAAATGAGAATCGCAAATTGGCGCTAAGAGAGAAGTTCATTAACACAAAGATGACATGATCATACACAATGACAAACTATCTCACCCAGATCCAACATGTTTGAGATGAAATGTTGCAATTGGAGAGACAATAGATGATTCATACTTGGTGAGGACGAAACTCAAAGGATTCATGAAGAAGTGGACATTTTTCATCAAAGTGATTGTGGCATGTGAGAAACTCCCTTATTGGATGAGGTTGTGGGATGACCATTAAATATTCTGCTATTATTAGGTTACTTTCAATTTACTAGATAACAATAGCATAGATAGGATCACTGAGAGAAACACAAACACAAGAGTACACAAGAATTTATCCTAGGAAACCCTCAAAGGGAAGAAAACAAAGAAAAACTTCCTTAATATAGATAGCCAATACAATGCCAAGACAATGAACCAAGCAATACAAAAATTCCTCTCCCAAGGATGCNACAAAAATTCCTCTCCCAAGGATGCGCCTCTCTCTCTCTTCCTTCTTCCGGTAACTGGTAACTGCAACTTCCTTCAATACTTGTGCACTAGATGAGTGAGCTGAGTGTGTGTTCAAATGAGGCGCTGACCTCTCTTATTTATACAATCTGGTAGGTGTTGAATAGGTGTCTTTTCACTGGCAGGGCCGACTTCTCATTTTGGGTGGTTATAACCACTTTAATATATTCTGGCTGGACCAACTTCTCATTTTGGGCAGTTATAACCACTTTAATATATTATGGGGCTGTATTTTCATTTAGCCTATTACAATTAGGGTTTGACCAATCCGCAAAAGGGGATTTGGTCAATTATAATGCCCAACATGATCAATCCACAAAAGGGGATTGATCTAATCCATAATAAATATATTTTGTCTTTATCCACAAAAGGGGATACGAATATTTTTTGCAGTTACACAATATTTTAACACTCCCTCTTAACAAGAAGGATATTCTTTATCTTTTGATAGGTCACCAGATGTCATCAACCAGGTAGCAACATCCACTGGATAACATCATCAACTGGGCAACATCATCAACTGGGTAACATCATCAACTAGATAACAAGAGGCATCAATATAATCCACTTGGTCATCTGGCATCATGATCACTGACTGGCATATCTATAAATCATTAGAAGTTTTGTTCTCTTTATCTTTGCACAGAAGACACTCTTTCTTTATTTCGTCTTCACGTAGAAGATACTTCTTTCTTATCTTCACACATACGATGTGGTATCTTCACATAGAAGATATTCTATGAGTTTTTCCTTTCCTTTTATGTTCTCCCTTCTCTTGTAGTCATATATCTCACCCATCCACTGGGGAGGACTACTACCATAGCTTCACTCCTAGTCATCCCACATGAACTAGAGAAGCTAAGATGCTAG
>SNQJ01S0041213.1:0-16157 GCA_010110895.2 Picea sitchensis
TATAACCCTACAGTTATATACAACTACCATAAAACCACTGTCACAAGTGCTGGGAGTTTTTTCTTACTACCATACCAAATGCCTAGCTTAAAAAATGTTGTCTTCTCTAAACCATCATTTCATAATCATTTCATTTATTGGAGTGGGTCACATCTTGAAGAGTCTATGCTTGCCTATTCTTTTCTCCTATTGATGTTCTCATTTCTTCAATCAAGATTTTTTTCTTAATAATGTAGCTAGTACTACATGGATTATGTTTTCATTGCTCTACCAAATCTAACCAATATTTTATTTTAACTATAATGTCTCTACTTGGAATTTATTTACACAATATAATTGAACAAAATGTTGGAACATATTTTCTAGGTTTCCTTACCCTAAGTAATTATATCTTCGTGCATGCAAATTTAAATTGACATATTAGAGTCTTAAATCCCTTAACAATGCAAATCCCCTATCTAACAATCATATTGGAATATTTATTTCTATTTCTATGTACAAACATAAATCTCACATAATCTCTTAACAAAATGATCACATAGCCTAGGAACCAATCATGACTTCAGTTCACTACTATGTAGGCATTGGGATTTATATTCTATGAGAACATGAATCCTTGAGAAATGGTAATATTTTATTATTAATTACAATTCTAAGCACTAGATCTTATTTTTAATTTCAATGCTTATCAACATTCTCTATTTTTAATTAAAAAAAATAGCTAGTCTATATATTTTCTTCTCATCCTTAATGAACTACATAATGTCAATTTGAAAGAAATTTAATGAACTACATAATGCCAATTTGAAAGAAATTTAATGAACTACATAATGCCAATTTGAAAGAAACTTAATTAGTTAAGAAATTTTCCATCAAATTAAATCTTTGAAAGGTTAATTAACTCTTATATAATATAAATTTTCACTTTGACCTTGAAGTTGTTTTTACACTTGGACTTTGTCCCTACATTGAATGTACTCTTTTTACTCCCTTTTTCCTCATTTATTGGACATGAAAAATTGATTTGTTTCCAAATTTGGTGTGCGAATATATCAAATATTCACATAATGAGTATATTATCTTATTTCATAGTTTTGTGTACGAGTATATAAAACATTCACTTAATGAGTTTATTTTGAAAGGGGCATTCTCTATGTTTATGTCATTATCATAAAAGTGAAAAAGAGGGTTTCAATTTTATTAACATGGTTACACATAATTTAGTGAAAAACTATCATAAAAGTGAAAAAGAGGGTTTCAAGTTTATTAACATGGTTATACATGATTTAGCGAAAAATTAAATTTAGAGAGGACAAAAAGTAAGTCATTTATCACTATGTTCAAAAATAAAAGCAAGATAATCGTTAAGATCAGTTACCAAATTGTTGTGTCAAAATTAATTTCTCTAAAGAAAAAATTCATTAGATTATGCTTATAATTATAGGCCTATTCAACAAGGAAGACCTTCATATTTTCCAAATATATTGGTATCTCATGCAACTTATGCCATGAAAGTATATTATCAATGTGTATGTCAAAACAATTTGAAATGTTTTTTTATTATACTAGAACATTGTTACCAATTTATCAATAACCATTTCTTTCCATTAACTAGCATTAACTATATGTTCTAGATTTGATCTAGTATCTACAATACTACCCCTTTCTCATGTTTTATTTATATTTCTTAGTAGTATTGTAATTTCTCCACTAATCGTCCCTTTATTTTGTTTTCTTTGGCACCATGTTCCACTTGTAATGGTGATTAATTATCAAATAAAAGTACGAGTTCAAAGTTAAGTAGCATATATCATCCATATGAGATGTAACTACATAGAACATTAATATCCATTTCTAGGGTGGATAACACATGTCAGATCAAAATAACCATCAATATATGCCCACTTCTTCTATTCCTTTATTTACCATGACGAGTGCTCTCAAAGCATTCGAAGCACAATAATTTATAAAAAGTGATAGAATTTCTCTATGTCTATATCAATATCAAAAAAGTGAAAAAGAGGGTTTCAATTTTATTAACATGGTTCCACATAATTTAGTGAAAAATTAAATTCATAGATGAAAAAAAGTAAGACATATACAACCATAAAGAAAATTAGAGGCAAGACCATCGTCATTTTTCAAATACCAATTACTAAATTATTGTGCCAAAATTGATTTCTCTAAACAAAAATTCCATTGGATTATGCTTATGGGAAAGCGTTAATTGTAGGCCCATTCAACAAAGAAGCCCTTGATATTTTCCATATACAATGGTATCCCATGCAACTTATGCCATGAAAGTATATTATCAATGTGTATGTCAGAACGCTTTGAAATGTCTTTTTGCTTATACTAGAGTGTTATTACCAATTTATCAATAACCATTTATTTCCATTAACTAGCATTAACTATATGTTCTAGATTTGATCTAGTATCTACAATACTACTCGTTTATCATGTTTTATTTATTTTTCTTAGTAGTATTGTAATTTCTCCATTAATTGTCCCTTTCTTTTGTTTTCTTTGGCATCATGTTCCTGCTTTTGATTGTGATTAATTATCAATAAAAGTACGAGTTCAAATTTCACTAGCTTAGATCATCCATATGAGATGTAACTAGGAAGAACATTAATATCCATCTCTAGGGTAGATAACACATGTTAGATCAAAATAACCATCAATTTATGCCCACTTCTTCTCTTCCTTTCTTTACCATGTCAAGTTCTCTCAAACCATTCGAAGCACAATAATTTATAATAAGTGTTAGAATTTGTCTACTTTTGTATATCTTTGTTAAAATTTTAGATAGTGCTACCTAATAGTGTTACCCAATTCTCACGAGTCGATATCTTTCTCATTTTAGGTATGCTTTCTTTCTGTGTAGTTTGTAATAGCCTTTATAAGCATGGAACCTTGAGTTCGAGGAGGAGTATAGCTCCATCTCTTGCTAATTCATGCACTATGGAGCTTGTCATATCTCCACTTATTAAAGAACTTCTAAGAACATACTTTAAAAATTTATATGATATATACCTAAAATATTAGGTGAATAAAAGTTGATATCTTGAGAGGGAAACTTTTGAATGATTTTCCAAATTTAATTTTTCATTCAACACAAATATAATATAGTGCATGGATTTCAATTCAATTCTACAGATCCATCCATTTTTTTCATTCATTTCTATGACAAATATAACTAGCTTTTGTATCAATAAATATTGATACATTTAATAAATACTAAAAAAAAAATAGGAAATGACATCCCAAATAACTCCTTTGTGTTAAATATTGAGGCAATTTAACCATTCTATATTAATTCTTACATGATCTCAAACTCCCAATATCTATGTACTCTAATCTCTTTTAATGATCTAAGACGTTCAACATTCAACTTTTCCAATTCTTTACATGAATTTATTTTCAAAAATTTAAGGTGTGTAAGCAATTTGAATCAAAATTCCAAAATAAATATTAAGTGTGTTGATTAAAAGATACAAGCTTGTATCAATTGCACGAAAGATCAACAATTTCAAGCATAAGGAAAACATGTTTATGAATGAATATTTGGGGTATGAATTTGTTGTTCATAGTAAATTTTTTAAAAGATCCATAGCATTGGTCTTGAAGAATAAATTTGAGTATGGGACAATGGTTAATAACCAAAACATTTATATTGTGATTTTTAGGCATACAATCAAAACAAGCAAGAGAAAGACACTTATACCTAGTTGGTATATTATGCATAAAACACAAAAAGAATTAAAAATATGGATAAAGATTTACCTCTTTTGATTACCTAAGCATCCCAAACCCATATGTACCAAAAAAAATTGACACCATTAACAAAAATATATAAAAAAAAATTATTAAAAAAAAATATTAATTATACGACCTACAATTTTTTATTTACTTGTTGATATAATGCTTATTTAGTAACAATCCCAAGTTCAAGTCTCCCTAGAGGCTTCATATATTGCATTTTCGTAAAAATCCCTGTAGCCATTTTAACCCTACTAGCCCTAAAAATCTCATTAATAAGAGTATGAATCTAACAATATTAGAACTTAAAACCCGCATCAACATTCCCAACCCTTCAAATGGTTTCTTAATACAACCAAGGGCTTGGAAGTGCACGGAGGTGGGTGTGTTTGTTTACTTTTCGTTTGAAAGAATTAAAATAATATATAGGAGGGAGAATCTAAACAAGGTGGGTGTGTTTTTTAACTTTTCATTTGAAAGAATTAAAATAATGTATAGGAGGGAGAATCTAAACAATTTTTTTTTTCAACAAACAAAAAAATAGTTTGCAATCCTTCTCTATACTTTATTCCAAAAAGTGTTTTTCAGCCTTCATAATTTATTTATATATCAAACCTTTTTAATAATCATATTAAAAAAAAATCATTAACTTTTTTAATAAACATATCAAAACTTTTTTAATGAAAAACCTTCGAACTTTTATAAAACTTATAACTTTATAAATATTTTTATCATCTCCAACCATGTCTATATGCTATATAAACTAACTATTATAAAACTTATACCTTTATAAATATTTTTATCATCTTCAACCATGCATATATGCCATATAAACTGTTCTAATATGAACTGTTGTTAACTTTATTCAGCTTTATTCATATACAGCATCTTTTTTATAAGAAGCTTGTCTGAAATCGATACTATCAGAATTTTATTTTTTTATAATATGAAAATTTGACGTTTTTTTTTAATATGTTTTTATAATTTGGTTAAATTGACATCAAGCCTATATATGAACTGTTGTAAGCTTTTTTCATATACAGCATTTTTTTTATAAGAAGCTAGTCTGAAATCGATAATATGAGAATTTTATTTTTTTATAATATAAGAATTTTACTTTTTATATATGTTTTTATAATTTGGTTAAATTGACATCAACCCTATATGTTATATAAATATTTTAGAGAATGATTAATTTATTGGACATATAATATTAAAATTTAGACGCCAAATATAAGACGACTTCCACTATAATCTCACATATATAAACTTTTTGACATATAAAGCATTAAGTGAAATTTCAACATTTGCTATTGTTAACAGTTTTCTGCTTCATGTCCAATCAATTTGTATGGTGGTACGCATGTGAATATGGAAGAATTGTCCAAAATAAGTAGAAGCCAGTGTTGATATTTTTCTGCTGGTTGAAATTTCAACATTTACTATTGTTAATGGTTTTCTGTTTGATGTCCAATCAATTTGTAAGGTGGTAGGCATGTGTCAATTTGTAAGGTGGTAGGCATGTGAATATGGAAGAAAATATTAAAAAAAAAAAATAGGTAGAAGCCAGTGTTTTATTTAATTCTCCCTCAATTTGTATGGTGGTACGCATGTGAATATGGAAGAAAATGTCCAAAAATAAATAAGTACAAGCCACTGTCTTCTTTAATTCTCCCTCAATTTGTAAGGTGGTACGCATGTGAATATGGAAGAAAGGTCCAAAAATAAGTAAAAGCCAGTGTTTTATTTAATTCTCCTTCTTATCTTTTGTCTTCTGATATTGTAAACCAAATAAACCAAATGAATAAATTTTATTCTATCATACTACAAGCCGGTGTGCCGGTGTTTTTATTTTAATGTGACAACCAAAAAAAACCAAAGGAAATCCAAACATGAGATGGAGATATGATGGTGACTGTATTTATGGAAAGAAATAAAATAGGGAAATCCAAAACATGAGATAATACTCGATAATCCGATAGCATATGTCATATATGTATTGTGTTTTACCACCGAAAAGAGATAAAAATAAAATAAGTCCATACTGTATCACTGAAACCAGGTTAAAAGACTCATGGCGCCGCTCAGAGTTGAACAGGAGACCTACAGTGTATAGGCTGCCTTGATAAACCAGGTTAAAAGAGTCATGGCACCGCCCAGACTTAAACTGGAGACCTTGAGTGTGTTAGATTGACTGAACCAACTATACCAGGACACCACTTGATGATTGCTCATCTTACAAGATAAACTAACGAGACCTTCACTCAAGTTAATTTAACATGGATACCAGAGGCTTCACATTGTAAAAAGTTCATCATTAGCCATAAAGATCGTGCCCCAAATTTGCAATTCAATGCTCGTGCCCCAAAACAATTAATTGTGTCAAAAGGCATCTTTGCAATGGAGATGCATCCCTAGAAACAACCATCATTTGAAAAATTCACTTGTATTTACAACTTACCAAGGGTGGTTTTTTCCTAGCAATGGTGTTAACTGGTATATTTTTCATGTAGCATATGTGGCATATTTAGTGTAGTTTCATGTTAGTTTCTTGCAAAAACATATGAAATTAATAATGAATACTGCAATCAATGACACTAAAATATATAAAATAACTTTGTAGATTACTACTATATTATTGTTAGAATGTGTAGAGGAATCTACATGGTGTGTATAGAAGCAGAGAACATTTATTCTTCTGTCCATTCTAATTTTGGATTCAAAATGCAGATAAATCTCGGTGGAGTTGGAATAGGCAAGTTGCAAATCTAAATAGAGAATTAAATGAAATAGAAGCCTCCACCATGAGTCATGCACATTATTATTGTCTTCTCCAACATGACTTTTCTTATGGGAAGGGACATAAGCATAATCTAGTGCACATAGTAAGAGAACTGTATGATGTTGTAATTGTAACTCAAAGTTACCTTGTTGAGATTGTTATCAAAAAGGTATATGGACATGTTGAAATTCACATTGAACTAGAACATATCATATGGATAGGGGTTGGAGATGAAGATGGTGTGAACCTACACTACATTCAACGTGATTATCGGATCCTTGGTTCTTATAAGGATGAATTCCTTGTTACGACAATTAGAGGGCCGAATTAATTCATCCCTCTATCTTTACATCAAGCTTATTCTGAGGAATATTGATCTCTCTCACACTTGTGATCAATTATCATGGGTACAAATATTTCTCTCTTTAAGACCCACAACCATAATATTCCTTTTCTTTGAAAGATTAAAAAATTATACGAAAGGTTAAGAATGGCACTACAAGGAAAAGTGATGCAGGAGCATTGCCCACATCAAGCGAGCCAGCGCGGAAGCAAGAGACAGCTGGACAAGCCAGCATAATTTCTTTTTGAATTTCACCTTGAAACTGTTGCGCAAACATTAATGAGGGAATTTAATGAGGCGCACTTGTAAATTGTAATGGACCTTGAGCGGATAGCTCTCGTCCTTAGTAGATAGTCGGCATTTAATATAGTTAATGCAAGTAGATAGAATATTTAATTCTAGATTTGATAGCTTTAGAGCACAAGAGGGAAACGAGATATAGACACCCTCCTTTGTACATTGTAATATATTATCGAGAGCATTCAGGAGAGAAGAGCATGCAGAGAACTGTATGAAGAACACCCGTGTACAGACATTGAATTAATAGAAAAATCTTTGATTCAATTCCATGGTTTGTGTTATTCTCTGTGTATTGATGCTACGCTCATGAATGTTTGCTTCCTGTCATACATTTTCTTTTATATGCTGTGTATGTGATTTCATGGTTGAATAGAAGTCTGAGAGGGAATGTGAATGAGTTTCAATTGTTTCTCTAATTGAGCCAAGAGATTCCTGCAAGGAGTGCAGTTGAATTGTCCGCAAGGAGTGCATTGACAGAAGGGTTCAATTAGAGTTAACTCTTGTTGCCATTCATCTCAGAAGTGCAGGGGCACCGGCCGTGCAAGGAGTGAGCAGGACAAGCTAAGTCTCAGAGTTGCCATTCTGAGTAAGGGATTGACAGACTACTGCTGCAGGAGTGCGCAGGGTCGAAGGCTTCAACACTTAGTCGTGGTGGAAGGTTTTCCGCAAGGAGTGCGCGCAAAAGGTTTCCTGAGAAGACTTAAAGTCATGGAAATCTCAGGAGGGATAAGCCTTTGAATTTGTTGAAAGAATAGCTCAAACAAGTTGTGTCACAGAGGTTGGCAAGAAGTGTCGTAAAGTTATGCGTAGTGGAACGAGTTCCGTGGAGGAACACTCAACTATTTCGTAGATTTCCCAAAGGAAGGAAGAACGGTCGGAATTCTCCGAGAAGAATTCGCGACGCCCTGTGATTCGCTAGATCTCACAGAGAAGCAGAGAAGGTACAGCGAAGGTATCAAAAGGTTCTAATCTCAAGAAGGGTAGGCCCGCTGATCAGGATCACGAGGACCGTTGGATCTACTAGTGGATCGGCATCTCGAGAGTTTGTGAGTCGAGACTCCAACTCTTCGCAATGGAAGTCACGATACTGCGATACGCGATATTTCGACGGGTGAGTGAATAGTGTGGGCCACAGCTGGATTGGCGAGTGGAGAACAGGTGGCACATCTTATCGGGATCTCGCAGCGAGAAGTCCCGAAACTTGGACATCAGGTTTCGCGATATCGTGAACCCCGAATTCCCGACAGGGGTGACAGAACATTGAAAGTCAACCCACATGCGCATCGGCGTTTCGGTGCATCGGATATTGGGAGATGTCATAAGAGGTATTTGACCTCGCGAGTAGCGAAGTCACGAGTGGCGAGATCGCGAGTTTCGGCATTTCGGCGTCTCGTGTATCGCGGTTTGGAAAAGTGAGCGCTTGGTGTCGCGAATAGAGAAGTCCCGATCGACATGAGAGAAAGTCAACGTTGACTGATATCTCGGGTCTCGAGGATTCGAGAGCCCAGTGATCAACAGAGAACTTGTGAAGCTGCGAAGTTTCGATCCTCCGAGTGCAAAAGGGATCGAAGAGAAGAGAACTGTGGGTGTAGATTTTCCGATAGGGAAATAGAAGAACTTTAGAAGTTCTTCGGGCCGAGAAGGAAGAAGGTCCTGAGGAAGCGGACGTGTCAGTGAGGGTGCGGTTGCGTCAGGTTTGGTATCAGAGCGGGAATATCTCTTTGCTTTCTGTAGCAGAAGAGAAGAGACATTGCCATGCTGCCCAGAAGAGAAAGGCAGTCACCTGATCCAGAAGATAGGGAGGTGAGGAGAAGAGGCAGACCAACAGCAAATCCAGAAATGGAAAGGCAGATGAGAGATCTTCGAGCAATACTCGAGGACATGGAGACAGCTCAAAGGCATATAGTTGGTACAGGGGATCTTAGTGATTCCGAAGACGAGATGGAAGCTGGACATGAAGAATAGATCACAGTAGAAGATGCATCAAACGAGCGGTTGATAAAAGCCATTTCCAGAATGGGTACGAAGGCAAAAATGGATATTCCAGTCTATGAGGGAAATATGGAGACATAAGAACTTTTGGATTGGATTAGAGCTCTTGACACCTACTTCGATTATGAAGATATCGAAGAGGATAAGAAAGTCAAGCATGCAGTTATGCGCTTGAAGGGACATGCAGCATTGTGGTGGGACGAGCTACAAGATGATAGACGCTGCAAAGGCAAGCAGAAGATCAAAAGTTGGGATCGAATGATCGCGAAGATAAAAGAGAAGTTCATCCCAAGGGATTATCAAATCACTCTGTTCAGGCGAATGCAGAACCTGAGACATAAGCTGATGACAGTGAAAGAATACACTGAGGAATTCTATCGACTGAACATCAGAGCAGGTCATCGAGAGAGCAATGATGAGAAAGTTGCTAGATATCTGAATGGTCTGAGATACGCCATTCAGGATGAATTAAGCATGGTTACCATCAGGACAGTGGAGGATGATTATCATATGGCTCTGAAAGCCGAGGAGAAGCTGAGCCGAAAGCAAGGACAGCGAGGGTGAGGCAGAAGCCAGCCAAGAGGCAAAGCAGTTTCCCAGGAGAAATTCCAGAAGCCTAGGGAGGAATGGAAGAAACCTCAGGGTAAGGTTGCAAGAGGTGGAACCTCACAGAGAGGACCACATGTTGAACAACGAGGACAACATATAGAGCAGAGCGGAGGGTATGTTGATGGCAATACTTTTTCCTCGTACTAGAGGTAGAGGAAGAGGCTGAGGTGGAGTTATCACATGCTTCACATGTGGGAAGAATGGGCACAATTCTTATGAGTGTCCAGAGAAATAGAAGGACATTGGAGAAGCTCACATCACTGAAGTGCAGAGGCGTGATGTCGAGGCCAAAGATGCAGAAGGCGGAAGATCGCTTATGATGCGAAAACTCCTTTTGACACCTAAGAAGGAGGCGGAAATCTCAGTTCAAAGGACCAGACTGTTCAGAACAGCTTGCAAGACCAAGGACAGGGTATGCAAGGTTATTGTGGACAGTGGTAGCATGGATAGTCTCGTATCCACAGAGATGGTAGAGAAACTGGAGCTAGAAACGACTGATCATCCCAGCCCATACAGTGTTTCGTGGCTATAAAAAGGACACCAGGTAAATGTTACTAAACAATGCTTGGTTGAATTCAAGATAGGTGGGTATAATGATAAGATCTTATGTGATGTTATTCCCATGGATGTATGCCATTCATTGTTGGGTAGACCATGGAAATATGATAGAAATGTGATTCATGATGGGAGAATGAACACATATACCCTGGAGAAGAATGGGAGAACCCATATGTTGCTTCTGATAAAGGATAAGGAGGTGAAGCCAGAGGTAAGCAACACAATACTTCTCATGAGTGGGAAGGAGCTTCTTACAGAGGTTAAGAAGAAAGAAGATCCACAATTCTTTGTGGTCAGGAAGCCGAGAATTGTTCTGACTAGCACAAGAGTGGATGATTTACCAGTTGAGGTTCAGGAACTGCTGGAAGAGTTCGTTGATATCATAGTGGACGAGTTACCCCATTCGTTGCCACCGGTGAGGAGTGTGAGTCATCATATAGACCTCATACCAGGAGCTAGTTTTCCGAATAAAGCCGCGTACAAGTTGACGCCGCAAGAGAATGAGGAGGTCAAGAAGCAGGTCCAGGAGTTATTGGACAAAGGATTGGTCAGAGAGAGCCTGAGTCCATGTGCTGTTCCAACAGTGCTCAGTCCAAAGAAAGATGGAGGTTGGAGAATGTGTACTGATTCGAGAGCGATCAATAAGATAACCATCAGGTAAAGGTTTCCATTGCCGAGAATGGATGATTTGATAGATTGTCTGAGTGGGGCACATTATTTTTCAAAGATTGATTTGAAAAGCGGATACCACCAGATTCGCTTGAGAGAAGGCGATGAGTGGAAGACAGCCTTCAAGACAAACGAAGGATTGTATGAATGGCTAGTCATGTCATTTGGTTTGACGAATGCACCAAGCACATTTATGAGGTTGATGAACAAAGTCCTGAGGGAGTTCATCGGGAAATTCGTCATTGTGTATTTGGATGACACACTAATTTACAGTAAGTCAGTGGATGAGCATCTGAAGCATTTAGCCATTGTGATGAAGAAGCTACAGTAGGAGAAGTTGTTGATTAACATGAAGAAATCCTCATTTATGAAGACAAAGCTCATTTACTTGGGTTTTGTTATTTCGGCAAATGAATTCAGGATGGATCCGGATAAAGTAGAAGTGATCAAGAATTGGCCATCACCAAGGAATATTTTCGAGGTAAGGAGTTTTCATGGTTTGGCTAGTTTCTACCGAAAGTTCATCAGGAATTTCAGTGGAATTAGTGCAGCGATGATGGATACAGTGAAGAAGTGGCATACATCTTTTCATTGGACAACTGAGGCTGAGAAGAGCTTCAATCTGTTGAAGCGAAAGATCACAGAGCAACCAGTGTTGGTGTTGCTGGATTTCCTGAAGACATTTCAGGTGAAATGTGATGCCAATGGGTATGCCATAGGAGCGGTCTTGAGTCAGGAAGACATGCTAGTTGAATATTTCAGTGAGAAGTTGGATGAGGCAAAGTTGAAATACTCCACGTATGATAAATAATTTTATGCTATCATACAGGCATTAAAGAAGTGGAGGCATTACTTGATCCCAAAAGAATTTGTATTGTACAGTGATAATCATGCATTACAGTTTGTGACTCAACAAGAGAAGTTGAATCACAAAACATGCAAAATGGGTAGAGTATATGCAGAATTTCACATTTGTGATTAAACACATTTAGGGTACTGCTAACAAAGTGGTTGATGCTTTGAGCAGGAAATGTTTGTTGTTGCAGGAGTTCCGAGCCAAAACATTGGGTTTTGATAATCTCAGGGACATGTACGTCGAAGATGCAGATTTTGGAGAAGCGTATGAAGCAGCTGAGAATCCAGTTCTCAGAGACAGAAGCCCTTGGATAGATTATATGATCCAGGAAGGATTTTTTTTCAGAGGCAATCAACTGTGTATTCCAAATTGCTCCATGAGGGAGAACTTGTTAAAAGAGAAACACAGTGGTGGATTGGCAGGACATTTTGGCCACGACAAAACATTCGCGAAGCTGAGTGAGTCATATTTTTTGCCAGGGATGCGAGCATATGTCAAGAGGTTTGTTGATAGATGTCGGATTTGTCAACATTCAAAAGGGAGAAAGCAGAATGCAGGGTTTTATCAGCTATTGCCCATACCAGAGAGGCCATGGGAGGCGATAAACATGGATTTTGTATTGGGTTTGTCGAGGATGCAAAGAGGTGTTGATTCGATCTTTGTGGTTGTGGACAGGTTTTCTAAGATGGCACATTTCTTCCCATGCCAGAAGACCAGCGATGCGAATCACATCGCAAATTTGTTCTCCAAAGAGGTCATTCGACTTCATGGGTTGCCGAAAAGTATTGTTTCAGACAGAGACACAAAATTCATAGGGAATTTTTGGAGGACCTTGTGGAAAAAGATGGGAACTAATATGGCATTTAGTTCAGCTTATCATCCTCAGACGGATGGAAAAACAAAGGTGGTGAACAGAATTCTGGGATACTTGCTGAGAAGCTTGGTGACGGAGCACCATAGCAGCTGGGATAGCATATTGCCACAGGCAGAATTTGCATACAACGATTTCGTGAATCAGAGTACAGGGAAGAGTCCATTTTAGGTTGTATATGGGATGCAGCCGAGAAGAGTATCTGAATTGCGAGAATCAGAACAGAATGCTACTAGCAGTGCTAGTGCTGAAGAATTCGCTGAGGCGATGAGAGAACTTCACAACAGGGTGAAGGAGCGGTTGCTGAAATCCAACTAGGAGTATAAGCGCAGAGCAGATCAGCATCGGAGACAACTTCAGTTTGAATTTGGTGATCTAGTTCTGGCACATTTGAGAAAAGAAAGGTTCCCAAGGGGAACATACAACAAGCTGAAAATGAAGAAAATCAAGCCATGCAAGGTCTTGAGGAAATTCAGAGAGAATGCTTATGAAATTGAGTTGTCGAATGGCATCGGAATATCTCCGATATTTAATATCATAGATTTATACCCATACAAGGCTGGAGAAGCAGAGACTTGAGTTGAAGGACCAGTGATCCAGTGGGTGAAGCAATTGCCAGTTGCAGAGAAGCCGCAGATGGAATGCATACTGGACAAGAAAGTGGGTAAGAAGACCCGAAGGAAAGAATACTATGAGTATCTGATCAAATGGAAGGGCCACCCAGTGGAAGATGCCAGCTGGGAAGGCGAAGCAGTGATACAAAAGAATGGACACAACGTGCAAGAGCTCATGGACAGGAGCCCATGAAATTTTTCAAGCAACGGAGTATGATGCAGGAGCATCGCCCACGTCAAGCGAGCCAGCGCGGAAGCGGGAGACAGTTGGACAAGCCAGAATAATTTCTTTTTGAATTTCACCTTGAAACTATTGCACAAACATTAATGAGGGAATTTAATGAGGCGCACTTGTAAATTGTAATGGACCCTGAGCGGATAACTCTCGTCCTTAGTAGATAGTTGGCATTTAATATAGTTAATGCAAGTAGATAGAATATTTAATTCTAGATTTGATAGCTTTAGAGCGCAAGAGGGAAACGAGATATAGACACCCTCCTTTGTACATTGTAATATAATATCGAGAGCATTCAGGAGAGAAGAGCATGCAGAGAACTGTATGAAGAACACCCATGTACAGACATTGAATTAATAGAAAAAGCTTTGATTCAATTCCATGGTTTGTGTTATTCTCTTTGTATTGATGCTATGCTCATGAATGTTTTCTTCCTGTCATACATTTGCTTTTATATGCTGTGTATGTGATGGTTGAATAGAACTCTGAGAGGGAATGTGAATGAGTTTCAATTGTTTCTCTAATTGAGCCAAGAGATTCCTGCAAGGAGTGCAGTTGAATTGTCTGCAAGGAGTGCGTTGACAAAAGGGTTCAATTAGAGTTAACTCTTGTTTCCATTCATCTCATAAGTGCAGGGGCACCGGCTGTGCAAGGAGTGCGCAGGCCAAGCTAAGTCTCAGAGTTGCGATTCTGAGTAAGGGATTGACATACTACTGTTGCAGGAGTGCGCAGGGTCGAAGGCTTCAACACTTAGTCGTGGTGGAAGGTTTGCCGCAAGGAGTGTGCGCAAAAGGTTTACTGAGAAGACTTAAAGTCGTGGAAAGCTCAGGAGGGATAAGCCTTTGAATTTGTTGAAAGAATAGCTCAGAAAAGTTGTGTCACATAGGTTAGAAAGAAGCGTCGTAAAGTTACGCGTAGTGGAACGAGTTCCGTGGAGGAACACTCAACTATTTCGTAGATTTCCCAAAGGAAGGAAGAACGGTCGGAATTCTCCGAGAAGAATTTGCGACACCCTATGAGTCGTCAGATCTCACAGAGAAGCAGGGAAGGTACAACGAAGGTATCAAAAGGTTCTAAGCTCAGGAAGGGTAGGCCCGCTGATCAGGATCACGAGGATCGTTGGATCTACTAGTGGATCGGCATATCGGGAGTTCGTGAGTCGAGACTCCAAATCTTCGCAACGGAAGTCGCGATACTGCGATACGCGATATTTCGACGGGTGAGTGAATAGTGTGGGCCACAGCTGGATTGGCGAGTGGATAACAGGTGGCACATCTTATCGGGATCTCGCAGTGAGAAGTCCCGAAACTTGGACATCAGGTTTCATGAGATCGTGAACCCCGAATTCCCGACAGAGGTGACAGAACGTTAAAAGTCAACCCACATGCGCATCGGCGTTTCGACGCATCGGATATCGGGAGATATCATAAGAGGTATTTGACCTCGCGAGTAGCGAAGTAGCGAGTGGCGAGATCGTGAGTTTCGACATTTCGACGTCTCGTGTATCGGGGTTTGGAAAACCGAGTGCTTGGTGTCGCGAATAGCGAAGTCGCGATAGAGCGAAGTCCTGATCGAGGTGAGAGAAAGTCAGCATTGACTGATATCTCGGATCTCGGGGATTCAAGAGCCCAGTGATCAACAGAGAACTTGCGAAGCCGCGAAGTTTCGATCCTCCGAGTGCAAAAAAGGGATCGAAGAGAAGAGAACTGTGGGTGTAGATTTCCCGATAGGGAAATAGAAGAACTTTAGAAGTTCTTCGGGTCGAGAAGGAGGAAGGTCCTGAGGAAGAGGATGTGCCAGTGAGGGTGCGGTTGCGTCAAAAAGACCCTCTGACAAATGTTTTGGTGGAAGACCCTATAAAAATAGCCCAAAAATATGTTTATAGAGGAGGACACTAGCAGAGGCGAGTGGACAGAGGTTTTAGAGGATGTTTTTTTACGGTGCTTTTATAAATACCTAACGCACTGGTGTGTTTTATACTACGGATGCACCGGTGCTTTCAAAAATCATGCACCGTGGTAGGGTTATTTAAAATATATATATACTATAGTGCACTACTTAAATAATGATGCACCAGTGTGCACTTTTTCTCTAAAAAATAGCGCACCGTGGTAGAGTTATTTAAAAAAAAACTTAGTGCGCTACTTCAATACTGACGCACCAGCGCAACGTTTCTCTCAAAAAGGGCGCACCATAGTAGGGTTATTTTTAAAAAATATATACTCTGGTGCACTACTTAAATACTGACGCACCGGTGCACACCATTGCTCTAAAAAATCGATAGTGTGGTATGGTTACACACACACACACACACACACTAGTGCGCTACTTAAATATTGATGTATTGGTGTGCATTGTTTCTCTCACAAATAGTGCATCGTTGTAGGGTTATTTTAAAAAAATTATACTCTGGTGCGTTATGTAAATACGGACGCACTAGGGTGCACAGTTTCTCTAAAAAATGGTGCAGTGTGGTAAGATTATTTAAAAAAAAATATACTCCAGTGCTCTACTTAAATACTGACACCCCAGTGTGCATAGTTGTTCTCAAACATGGCGCACTATG
>SNQJ01S0041213.1:37776-48497 GCA_010110895.2 Picea sitchensis
TAAAATATGCAACGTTTTCAACTTGGTCAACTTAAAAAAATTCTAGAAATTATAATATTCATCCATTAGATTCAAAATTATAGTCATAATAAAATAGATTCTCTGTAGATTGTTGTTGTATATTTCATTTCTTAAAAACATAAGTTTAATAACAGATACATTGTTGTGGAAAATAATAACTCATTATCATTCATTTCATGTTTAACAAACATACTGTTAAACAATTGTCAAATTGACATATCAAATCTTGATAAAAAAAAATTGAAAAATAGTCATTGGAAAGATAACAAAATTATTTACAAGTTTTGTTTTTACTGTAAAGTGAAATTCTAAATAAAAAAAATACTTTTGTATGCCAGAAGTTGAAGAACTTGTGAAAATACAGTTTTTTTTGTCATAAAACAAGCAAAAGTGTTACCCAGCTTCATGATTTTACCCCATCCTTAACACGTTATTCATCCGAAAACCATCTAGGTTTATCCAATTATTAAATAACAACGCGACGTTCCCTTCAGGACGCACTAGGTGCTCCAAGGGTGCCACTCGCCTCTTTATGTTTCTCTTGCACAATGTGCCCTTTAGGATGCAGTATATGCTCCAAGGGTGCCACTTGCCTCTTTCCATTTTTCTTGTGCGACGTGCCCTTCAGGACACACCACGTCCTCCAAGGGTGCCACTCGCCTCTTTCCATTTTTCTTGTGCGACGTGCCCTTCAGGATGCACCATGTGCTCCAAGGGTGGCACTCACCTCTTGACTGACTTGGTAGACATCAATAACCATTGGAGTCAATACTTCGCCAAGTGATCTTGTGGGAGACTAAGGGCCTCAAAATAATAAGGCCCCTACCTTATTACACACCCCTTAGAATCATCATGAGCGACTATCACAGTCTACCCTCATGGCATCACGGGTCCTCTAGAACTAGGTAATCATTAAGCTATAGTTCAAGTCACGACGGGAGTGGTAATAGTCTGTGGCAAGGTTGTTTTCCACACCTCTCCCTCAACATCTCTCGTAGTCGTACATGACCCCTCTAATCCACATGTGAGTTTGGTCAGTAAGCTATCGTCAGCCTGCATCATCAACGAATCATGTCAGAAATATATTCATAATCATATCATCTAATCAGATGCACAAATATCATATATACAACAATCAAACCCCAATAGTCCACTCCTCGACTCGATCCAGAGTCCAAGGGTTTCCATCGATGCCTCTGCATCCTTGAGGTCCACAATCCTGCACACTTAGTAAAAAGTGAGTCAATAGCACCTGCCTATCTCAATGGAGAAAAACACCATGTCGTCAACCCATAACACCTCATAATCATAATCAAATGCTTAATAGTATAATAATCCAGATCACTTGCGAGCAAGTGTCCTCAAAGAATAGGTTCGCTCAGTGTGCGCAAGAGCGGGATGTTACACTCTTAGTACCTTGACTCCCTAGGATAGTTTCACTTTCAAGAGAATTAAATATTACATCCCAATGAACATATGCAAAAGAGATCATATCACGAAGAGTGTTGCGACTAATTTGGTAGGGGTAGAAATTAGCCTAAGCAAGAGGCCACAATCACTCAATGCACTGTTTCATGGGTTTTGTCAGAATTATAGATGATGAGTTGAAAGATATGGACTAATCGGTCCTTGAATGATATGAATCTACCTATGGATAAATATGTTAGGAAATCATTACTCAACAACCATGGTCCATGGGTGAGGTATGTAAGCATGTGGAAATTTAATGTTAGTTCATTGATTTTAAATTTTGACAATCAAATTTTATATATTTAGTCTTGAAATATCATATACATATATTTATTCAAAATTATGCAGTATATGTCACTTGTGGATGATCAAGACTTTAATACCAAGGAACATTGTATTCATCATGAAGTTCACTAACTTACAGGCATAAATAATATCTACAATTTCAAGTTTTAAATTTGAAATTTATATATAACCACTTTTTCATTATATTTGGATCAATTCTACCCTAATCCCCTTTGAAGATAATCCAAACACAACGTTTCTAAAGTAAAAAATTAGGGTTTCTAAAGTGCAAAATATGGTTCGAAAAGTGTTTATACTGAGTTCCAAAAGTGCACTTTTTTATTCGATATTGGTACTTTTCGAACTAGATTTTACACTCTTTGAACCTCATATTAGCACTTTCGGAACAATATGATAACGACACTTTTGAAATATGATTTTACACTTAAAAAAATTGATATTGGAGCTATTAGAATCTGATTTTGCACTTTTGAAAACCAATATGGACACTTTCAAAATTTGATTTTGCAAATTTGGAATATGATAATGGCACTTTTAGAATCTAATTTTGGAATTTTGAATTCTATATTAGCACATATAGATTAGATTTTTTCACTTTATAAACTCCAATTTTGCATTCAGTTTTCAAATGCATTCAATATATATCATTCAAATTTTTTAAAATGGATTACATGTCACCTAGAAGTACACGTCATTCATGTTTTCATAATTATATGTCTTCACAATTTCATAGATATTTTCTTTCTCCAATATAATGTTTTCCATGGATTCATCCACGAGAAATATGCTTGTACATAAATACAAGTCTTTGTAATTATATATATTTTTTCATCGTCATATAGATTACTTGTCCCATAGATTATTTTCCATGAAGTTGTTCATAAGAATTGTGTTTCTACAATTACAGCTACCATTAAATACAATGTTTCAAAACCTTTACCCAAACTATTTAATATTGAGCACAGTTCCATAATTGAATTTAGCATTATTTTAGTTTCCACAAGCCCTACTTTAATTTAGACATAAAAAAAATTCAAAATAATAAACACACACATATGACTTGAATATACAAATCAACCTTTATAAAAAATTCCGTTGGTTAATTATATGTTATACGTATTACATATAACATATATGTTATATGTATTACATATAATGTTATATGTATTACATTTAACATTTATGTTATATGTATTACATATAAAAATTTCCATTGATTAATTTTAATTAATTAATTTTTATTTATATGGAAATATCATAAAAATTACAATTACAATTAAATTTATCAAACACAACAAAATATAAAAAAATCTTGTTTTATTAGTCATATAAAGCATTGTCACACATAAAAAAATATTAGTAAAATATACTAATTACTAAAAATGATGATCTCTATAAATCCTAATGAATGGCTACTATGTTACATTTGTCTTAGTCCTATTGCAGTATTAAGAGAACGGTTACTTGACTATATGTGATATACACATATCAACTAACAAAATGAAAGCTTCAAATTTCTTCATTTGAAATGAGAAAAAATAACAATTCAAAGACATTATGTCCATCCACTTAGAAGCACATGTAGTTATATGTCATAGAAGAAAGGTTAAAAATGGATAATGCCAATTAGTGTGTTCCATAATGAAAAGTTATAACTACAAATAAAGTGTGAATCATTTTTCTCGATTTATGATGTAACATTCACGCATTTTTGTTTAATACGTATTTCTCCAAATGATCTTCTACATATTTTTGTTTAATACATATTTTTCCAAATGATCTTCTACGTATTTTTGTTTAATACGTATTTTTCCAAATGATCTTCTATTAGATGTGGATTCTCCTCTAAAACATACATTTTATATGAAAATTATTATCTTGAACTCTTTTTTTTTTTAAATAAAAAAGAGTGGAACCTGCTATATTATAGAGGCAAAAAGCTTTTGCAGAATGTACATAAAAGTATGCCTGGAGTTACCAAAAATGTTGTCGATAACCGGAAACCAGCATAGGTAAAACGGAGTAGCATGATAAAACGTAAAGCCAAGTAGCATGATAAAACTTAAACAGTGTAGCATCTGTCCTGCCCGAAGGAAACCAGGACAGATGACTACAGTCCAAATATACATAAAACAGTAACAAAGTAAACTAGGAACCAAGAGCATAAAAACCTAGGTGCCTGGTGGCCTGTCGTCCTCGTCCTTCTGCCACGTGAACCCAGCCGGGATGGAAAAAGCTTGCGCGCAGAGGGGGCACTTCCGCTTAGCTGGTGCATTGGAGAGGGCATCGAGGAGCATGCTCATGCTCTGTCCCATGGTGCGGGCCCGAAGCTCCAGGTCAGACAAGTGGCCACGAAGGTCAAACACAAGAGACATGTGCTCATCCCGGAGGAGAGACCCATGCAAGCTGCCACCCACATCCACCGAGTCCGTCGCCACTCCCGACCCAACGTCGAGCTCTCTCTGCTCCACAACCACCTTTGCACCCGTCGTTCCTGCTTCCTTCGCCTGAAAGTCATAGCTGCTGACAATGTCATCACCGGGCTAGGGAATTTCTTCCACAATGCAGCTGGGGATGTAGTCGACCTGCGTCGGAAGGGGAGTGCGTGTCTCCTGAAGAGTCACCTCAGTGGCGCAGTTCCTTTCCTCCATCGTCAAATCCTCCATGAACAGGTCTTCCACCACTACGCAGGGTGGAAACTCCTCCTCCATTCCAGCATCCTGCCCGTCTCCCGGGGTATTGTTCTTAGCGTCACGGCTACAACCGGCTCTTGGTTCAGCTATGGTGGCGAGGAGCGCCCGCTTCTCTACCCTTGCTTTTTTCCTGATGATGGAGGTCGCCATAGCCAAGGCACGCTCCAATTGCTCTCTCCGACGTCTCTGTGCCTTGCGAGCATCCCAGGCTGCGCCACAGCGAGGTATTCCCCTTTTCCGAGCCATGGTGAGAGAGCAGAGCGAATACAGTAAAAGACAGGTGAGCCAAGACGAAGGTGAGTTTAATTGCAGGGAACGAGCAAGCTTAACCTGTCTCGTATCATGCAGAGAAAGATACACCGAAAGTGCTGAGAGTCTGAGCGCAAAAGGAGCTGGGCTGCACCAGAGAAAACCAGCGAGAATTAGAGCCGAGGCAGGTGCAGCCCTACTCTGTCCGGACATAAAGAAATTCACATAGCCAGGAGCCGAGGCCATATGCCCGCATTTAACCTCTCCCATCCCGAGTGCGCTGTGATTGTTAATGAACGCACGAGGGAGGAGTACTTCCAGCCTATGTCTGCTGCAGAGGCCGTCCCCCATCGTTAATGTTGGCTTGTGGGTGGCGGCCCTCGACAATTAAGCCCAGGCCGAGTGCGCCTCCAGCTGTCTCCAAATGGCCGCGTGTCACCCCATCCGGGGCATTATCTTGAACTCTTAATTACTCTCCAAATGGTCCATTATTTCTTGCAACCCTTTAGAAAAGCATAAATTTTATAGAAAAAAACACCATCTTGACATTTCAAATATTTTCCAAATGGTGTACTATTATTTGTGGACTCTCCTCTAAACCCTAAATTTTATATAAAAACACTATTTTTAACTTTTAAATATTCTCCAATATTGAGGTTTTCTATTTACTTTAACAAACAAAATCTCCTCATCTAATAATAAAATTTATATCCTTTCACTTTAACAAGTTGTTTGTCTCCTTGATATAATAGATGAGTGCAATAAATTTTATATATAAAAACTTTAACAAGTTATTATCTCATCTAGATCAATGTAATTTGCAATGAAGAGATGTTACTATAATAAAAAACAAAGTGTGATATTGCATAGGATGCTCCACCAAAATATAAATTTAATATAAAAATCATCATCTTGAACTTGCAAATATTCTCCAAATGGTTCTCTATTATGTGGGAATTCTCCTCTAAGTTACAACAACAAACAAAGTTTCCTATTGAGTGGAATCCACTAACAAAGCATAACTTTTATATAAAATTCACCATATTGAACTTTTAAATATTATCTAAATGGTCTATTATTTATTATTACTTGGGGATTTATATCAACTCAAAATAGTTCTTCCACCTTCCACCTAAGCAACTCTCCAACCAATCGTGCAATCCTCCAACCAAGAAACCCTCCACCTAAGAATCATGAACTTTTAAATATTTTCTAAATGGCCCAATTATTACATGCAACCAACCTCCTAATCATAAATTTTATATAAAATCACCATATTGAACTTTTAAATATTCTCAATCAAAAGAGAATAAATTGATATAAAATCATTTTCAAGACTAACATAAGGCATTGGCTAGTTGTTCTACAAAATGGCTTTTTTCGTTGGAATCCAACGATATAAATTTACATGAATCACTATTTTTTGTTGTTCAAAATCTATTTTTGAATGCAGAAATGGATCCAGCATGCTAAAAAACTCTCGGGGCACTGGGATTATACATAACTAATTATTCAAATATACGAATCCAATAATTTCTCGCTGGATTTCGAGCAAATATCCCTGAAAAAAATTATCATTTTGTAGAACCTTTAACCTACAACTTAACATAATCTATAACTTCAATAAAACAATAACCTTAATTTTAAAATGAAATAAATTGAGACATTGACATTTTGAACATAAACTTAACATCCCATATATAAATTATATAAGTTTAATGAAAAGACAAAAAAAATTTGAAAAAAAACATTTTGAAGAGAAAATAACATCTCATATTTAACTTTAATGAAAAGATAGCCTTGGAATTTGAAGCTACCAAAAAAAAAATTAAAAAAATTCAAAATGGAATAAAATCATATAAAAACATTTTGAAAATAAACATAGCATCTCATCTCTAATTTTAAAGAAAATATATTATATGTGTATTTCTTCACACAAAATAGTGTACAATTACACAACACAAAATAAATGATTAGAATAATACACAATTGTGTGACATTGATAATAAATTGGAACAATAAAAATCACCATCTTGCATTTCTAAATATTCGCCCATGTCAAGGTCAAATATTAATTTTTTAAAAAATAAGTCTCCTTGAATTGGACTAATAAGACTTGACATTTTGGCCTCCTAAGGGTCAACCTTAGCATCACCCCTTCTCACGTGAAGAGAGAGGCAAACAGGGTAGCGGATTTCCTGGCAAATGAAGGAGTAATAAAGGAGACAAAACATATACACTGGGAAGCACACAACTATGAAGACTTAGACATCTCAGAGAGGTGTCAAGCTCTTGCCAACAGTGATATCCAACCCTTGGATGGGGTGCCACACGAAGAGGGAAGGACTCACGGATCAGAGTTGGGTGGTGCCATAAATGCTGGCCACCAGCTCCCATCTCCTCGCCATTTATGATGGGATTAAACCCAGGCAGCCTTCACCAAATGACGAGTCCTCTTACTCGCGCGAGGAGGACGAATGATCAACGCATTAAGACCACAGCCTTAATGGCCATAGATATCATATTCGCCCTTATCAATAACCTTGGAGGCTTTGTGATGTATTTGAAGGTTGCAGAGCCGGAGGATGAACCTTCAAGGTGCAGGAATAGAGACACCCTTTCAGCTGGTATTCCGACAATAGCTTTGTTTTTAAGCATGCCAAGAGCAAGGGGGCGACTTCGCAGAAGTGCTTCTTGGTATACGGCCGACTCACGTAGGAAGAGGCAGAAGAAATTTGAAAGAGCATTGGCTCTAGCTAGCAGGAGGAGACCCAGGAAGTCCAGAAGAATTGGAACGCCTCCCATGGCATATGTCGAGGAGATTACTCTGGAGGAATCTATCCAGAATTACTCAGAGAACCTCCTCTTCATGGTTTCGGACAATTGGGATCCCCCCGCTTGTTTCGGAAAGGATGTCATAACCCCTTCTCCAACAGCAGCACACGGTCCCAGGGACACTCCAGCTGAGGAATTTACACCTTGCTTCATGGAGGAAGAGATACAGGAAGGCATAGAAGGAAAAATCCATATCACAACCAATGAACCTCTTGAGGAAATGGAGCAGCAGAATAGGCAGCGAGAGCACCGGGATGAGGCCGACGCACAGATGAAAGCTCCCCTCTCCTCCACTTCGCAAGACTCGCAGGACCAACCACCATTTCTTCACCCGGAGCACCTGGAATTAATCTTCGATGTATGCAGCATGGTGGACAACCAAATTTTCAGGGCCATCCGCATCAACCAACGTCTGGATATGATTTACGCCGCCTACTCCAACACTACACCAAGACACCAATGCCCCACTTGCGGACAGGTCTACGCAATTCCAATCAGATGCGACAAGAATGAAGACGATTATGAGGACACTGGTTAAAAGGTTTTCCTACATGCTCATAGTTAGAAACTTTTTTCTTTTGTTGCAAAGTAGAGTTGTAGCTCAGTTAGCTTGTAGCAATGATAGCGGTAGCGTAGTGAAGAACATACTAATACTAAAGTTGTCCATGTGTCCTAGTTTCCTTCGGGCAGGATGGCAACCTGAAATTTTGAGTTTGGAAAGTGGCATGGAATGGCCAACTGTCTCGGTTTCCTTTCCAGGTGGGACAGTTGGCACTTCAACAGAACTCTGTAATTTTGCAATATTAATATAATAGGACCTGCCTTTTTACTTAAAAAAAAAAAATAAGACTTGACATTTTTACCTACAAATAATCAACATTTTTTATTTTAAAATGAAATAAATTGATATAAAAACATTTTCAAGATAAACATAATATTTTATGCTTAATATGAAAAGGTTGTGCATGTGTTATTTTTTTCTTTTCAAAATCATTGATATGTCTAAGTCTGTAATGAATAAGATAGTATGTTGAAGCTACAAAATGATCTTGTGTATTATGCATTGTCTTTCCTTAGCTAGTTTTGAGGAGATTTGAAGATATGACTATTTGATTAAATGTTGTTTTTGAAGGAGCTATATAGTATGCAGATTCTATGCAGAGTTTTCATGAACTTTAGTGGCATATACAATTAAGTAATACACGTTCTCTATTGATTGTGTTGACTAGCTCGTCTTTCCCCCAATTTCATTTCTTGTCGAAAAGAGATGGATTTATGAAATAATGGAGTTTGGATCCATTGATCATATATGTGGTCATGGTTGACTAAATCCCATGTCAAAGGAGGAGAACCAATTGAATGGAAGATGGATCATTTGAGTTACAAGAGGGATCATTGGTTTTACACGTGTTTGAACTATGTTTGAAAGAACATTTTGATCATGACTAAACTTGACTAGCATGTCAATTGGGTTAATGATACATTGAAAGATATTATTGGCAAATCAGTTGAGTACTAGTTTCCTTATAGAATGTAGTAGTAACTCCCCTAGTGAATTTAGGTCATGTTGACTATTGAAGTCCATTGTTGTATTAGCTAGACCAAGGTTCAAATCCTTGAGTATTTTTTTATAGAAAATCTAGATGTTTTCATAACATTGAATAAGATATATTTATGTTTATGGTGTTTGAAGCATTGAAAACAATGCTTGTTATTGGTATGATTTATTTAACTAATTGGTAATGTCATTGTTGTAGAAGATTCTATAACCTCTTAGTTGCATTATCACGTTGGAAGTATATATTGGTATTGTTTGGTTATATGAGCATTGGAGGTAGCATGTTGTTGTTGTGTTGCTTTCCATAATTTAAATTAAATATTAGGGACCTATATCCTTAGGGGATTTATTATTTTTCTGGTATATTAATGTTGTATTAAGTGTAACTACACATTGGAGTGTGTATTTTTTACCTAGTTAAAGATTTTAATCTCGGTTCCTTTGAATTATTTTTAAATAAATTGGAGGGATACAATGATATCCTTTGTAAATACATTGTTTCCTTTCAAATTTTTGTTTCTTAATGGTTGAAATATAACGGAGGATTGAAGGTTACCATTAATAGATTGAGAATAAGGTTTCATTCTTGTAGGTCTTTGTTGATGAGCTACATGAGGAAGATTCTCCCCTTTAGGTAGATAATGTTTGGTTGTTTGATGAATAACATGATTTAAATAAATATTATAGTATTCTGTTGTCGTAGATGACTAAGAAATATGAGACTATGTAGAGATTGTAGGATTATAATGGTGTGTTTGAAAACCCCTCTTAAACTAATTATTCTATAGATGCTCGTGATGATGCATATGATGATATTGGTTGAAAATTATTTTTTTAAATTGGAAACCATTTTTCTTGATTTGTAGAGTTATCTTCCACCCTTGGTTGAGTAGGAATCTGATCTTACACCTTTTGTTCAATAGAAACATAGTTATGTACCATAGCAACATCCTCATCATAGAGATCAAAGGAATGTGTCTAGGAACTGAAATTCATGGAATGATGGTAGCACTTATTATAGGTCATTGCAAAATAGGTTTGATAAACAAAATTTTTACCTAGTGTAGATTGTTTCTTGTGGAGCCTGATTATCTTCCTAATTCAGAGGTCCTTGCTTTCAGCCATGTTTATACCCCATGAAGTATTTACACCCCAGAAGTATGTACACTCTTCCACGCAGGGGATTGCAGAGGGGGGTACCCCCTCTGCGGGGTCTGAGGGGGCTATCCCCCCAGCTGGGGGGTCTGGGGGCAAGCGGGCCCCCAGTGGGGGTTCGGGGGCGAAGCCCTCGAAGAAAAAATTGCCTTGCAAAAGTATATTGTAATTTCATTGTAAATCTGGACCATTCATTATAAGGTCGCAGATCTAATGGTAGAGATTATGTTAAGGTTTTTTGCCCTAGAAGGCAACCCTCTTTTATGAGGGAAATGTATTGCGGCTATGGATGAGGGTGAATATTGTATTCTGAGAGAGGAGACTGTGAGAGAAAGAAGAGGAAGTTATAGCGGGTTTTGCTGTAGGTTGTATCCCTTCATTTGCTGGATAATAATAAAGGAAGGACCTGGCAATTTCTCTGGTGGACGTAGCCC
>SNQJ01S0041214.1:25271-36349 GCA_010110895.2 Picea sitchensis
TGTCGGCCTTGCAACTTTTCAATTCAACCATGAGACTCCTCACAGTCTCAGCTAGATCTGGAGGGGTTCCTATTTCTCTTCTTTCGTCAGACTCTTTGTCTCTATTGTGGGAGCCTTATCCCATCTCTTGGTGAGTCACCATTCTCTGCATCTGTAAATTCCCATGGATGATCATCCGCTTGGGTGAAAAGACAAACATTGGTTATTAGTCAAGAGTTAGATACATTTTTATAACCTGCGCATAAATTCATAACTCTTTCACATGCATACATAGTCGGGTTCTTGTTTCCAAGTTTTGATCCTGGATAAGAGATTTAAGTTAGGGGGTTACTCCTCTTAGGAGTGCTTTGAACGGAGCTTATGCACAACTTATTCATGAGCCTAATTAGGCCGAGTGTTGTCACCATGCTCTGATACCACTTTGTAACACACCCACTACCATAATCAAATTTTCGTTGATTTCTGCAGAATCAGAGCCCCCGAAATATCTACAGAGGCCTAGCATAAGCTAGCTCTTTCTCTCTCTTTGCTCCCATGTGATCGCAGGTCATGATCACAGGTTAAATAATCATGGAACCTCTTTGTATTTCGCACCTTAGCACTACAGGGATGTCGAATCATTCAAATCTGCAACCGTCGAACCCCGACAGGGTTAGTGACTGGCCAATAGGGACGAATCCCTACAGGGTTAGCAAATGGCCATTAAGAACGACCCTGTCGCGCAGTTGTGTGGAGTACAGGTGGTGAGAGGGGAAACATGATACTGTGGGTGACGTGACAGGAGATGGGTCCCACTTCACACGCCACACCATTCTGGACCCCCCCCCATTAAAGGCAGAATGGAAAGGGGGGTCCGAAATTCGCCTGAATGTCGTTGATCAAGGTGAATAAATCCTGACCATTCCAGAGTTGCACATTCGATTCTGGACCCCCCCCTCACCGCTAAAGGTAGAACAACAAGGGGGCTCCAGAATAAATCCTCAGCCGTAGATCTGGGCGGGTGGACTTTGGCCGTCCAGATCTGCTTGCCAATTATCCTAAGGCGCATTCATGCCCTAGCTTAAAGTTGAAATCTCTTCCTCACATCTGATGGTCGTTATAGACCCTGAGATCCTCCGAAAGAATCTCATCCGTTCATTGGGACTTAACCACATGCTAACATCTTGATATTTATAAGTCTGGATTTCAGGGTTTGAGAGCCCAAGGGAACATGCCCTTTGGTATCCCGAGTGTTGAAACGCCGAAGTGCCAAACAAGCCTAAATCAGTGATTAGCCCCTTGGGTTATGCCTTGGTCAATATGAACCCTTCCCACATGACCACACTCTCTCTTCCATCAGGATTTATTAAGGCGAGAGCCCGACCTCTTGTCAACGGAACTCCTGAATTCCCGATTCTCGATTTCTCGAAATGGGAAATCTCTCGACACGTAGCCTCCTGAAATCAGTCGGTCTACGACTGCTTCGGGGTTTCCACCCTGGAACATACCGATCTCTCGTCAACGGAACTCCCGAGTTCTTGATTCCCGATTTCTCCAAATGGGAAATCTCACGACACGTGGCCTCCTTTAATCGGACGACCCAAATCTACTTTGGGGATTCTACCATGGAATGCCCCGATCTTTCGTCACCAGAACTCCCAAGTTCCCGATTCCTGATTTCCCGAAATGGGAAATCTCACGACACGTGGCCTCCTTTAATCGGATGACCTGAATCTACTTCAAGGTTTCTACCATGGAATGCCCCGATCTTTCGTCACCAGAACTCCTGAGTTCCCAATTCCTGATTTCCCGAAATGGGAGATCTCACGACACGTGGCCTCCTTTAATCAAACGGTCCAGATCTATTTCGGGGCTTTCACCCCTATTCACTGGGGGTTTAACCCTCGGGTATCTCTTGACAGATCCAACGACTTTCGGGTTTTCTAGCCGAGATCTGACGGCTCAGACAGGTTCCTAACTTGTGCATTCTCCCACGACTTCCTCGACATGAAAAAATCAACGGTCCAGATGTTCTCATGGACCTTGGGGATCTACAATCCCGATATCTTCGCTACCCACAAAGACACAAAAAGACAAAGTGGTAAGACATTTAACCCCCTACTTTCTCCTACCAATCTAATGGTCATGGGTGACCACAGATTTCTCGACGGGATCTCATCCGTCGATCAACACCTATTCAGGGTTAAGGTGCTTAACCCTCGAATTTCTTCTTCCGATCTGACAGTCGTGAGTGGCCACCGATCTCCTGATGGGATATCTTCCATCGATTCGATACTTATCAGAGATTTCTTAAGGCCTTGCACCTTCACGTCCTTTTCCCCAGGTTCTTGATGGGCCTTTTCGAGAAGGGTATCTCTATGGGGAGGTTTTCCCAGGGTACTATCTGAGGCAAATAAGGGTATCTCTCTCCCGAGAACCAAGCGTGAAGTCTGAATTAGATCAGTATGCATATAAATAATGATTTATGAGAACATAAGCTATACGTAGTCTTTTCATATAAACATACAACTACCAATACTGATCAAGACACCATACAGACATTCTTATAACGAAATCATTCACAATTTCACAACTTATGATCATAAATGTCAGCATACATATATTTCAAGATGCCAAAGGCAAAACACTTATCAGAAAGTAACACCAAGGATTATGCAACTGTTGAGAGGGGTGTTCATTTCCACCCAACCGTAGGCTCAACGACTCCCAGCGGATTTACCACTAGCCACCCCCGAGCTGAGACCACGATGTTGTGAGACTGCGTCTCTGTTTTCCAGTGACCAGGAGTGAAGGTTACTCTCCTTCCTCTCTACTATCACCCACTCTGCATATCGCCAGAGCTCTCTTTCTCCCCTCCTGTCTGCCCCCAATCGCTTCTCCCCCATTCCTTATCCTCTTGCGAGGTTGCGTGTGGCACGATTTCCCTTGTGCTAGTTAGGCCTGACGGCTCTACGGATGGGCAGTTCACTTCCCCATCCCTCATTGATTCCTGAGGAGCCATCTACCTACCAGCCTGCGAGACATTTAATTTGGGGCCAGCGAGCCGCTTTTGGTTCTCCGGGCCAGTGGAGTCCAAATACGGTATTGATTTTCGGTGGAAGTCAATGCCACCTTTCCAGGTGCCTTCCACCGCCTTTCTGCAGCCATTGTGGTCTCTTTTTCAGCATATCCCCTCTCAGTAGTCCTGCAATATAAATTCATAATATTATTCACATTCATCGACCTTTTCCACATGGTCCATTCACATCACATATTCACATTTCTGAGTTTGCCACAGTTCTTGGCCAATCCAGTTACTTTTACAAACTGGGGGAAACAGGGTGTTACAAGGAATGTGGAGACATAGATGAAGTCAGAACCAACGAAAGAAGGAATATCACTCATGATGAGGAAAATACTCATAAAGCCAAAGAAAGAGGCCCAAGAACTAGTCTAGAGTAACAATTTGTTTAGAACTACTTGCAAGACCAGAGATAGGGTATGCAAGGTGATCATAGACAGTGGAAGTACTGATAACTTGGTATCCATAGAGATGGTGGAAAATATAAAGATGGAGATGATTGCACATCCAAATACGTACAAGGTGTCATGGTTGCAGAAAGGACATCGAGTTATGGTAAGTCAACAATGTAAGGTTGAGTTTAAGATAGGTGGTTATAGAGATGACGTTTTATGTGATGTTATACCCATGGACGTTTTTCATGTTCTATCGGGAAGACCATGGAAATATGACAGGAATGTCATACATGATGGAAGGAAGAACACTTATAACCTTAAGAAAAATGGTTGTAAGCATATGTTGTTGCCAATAGAAGATAAAGGAGTCAAAGAGGAAGCTAGTCCTACTATACTTCTCATGAGTGGAAAGGAACTCTTGAAAGAAGTCAAGAAGGAATAAGAAATGTAGTTTGTTGTTGTAGGTAAGACAAGATTCATCCCTTACTAGCACTTCTATGGATGATTTTCCTGTAGAAGTTCAGGAACTGTTAGATGAGTTTGTTGGTATTGTGGTGGATGAGTTAGCTCACTCTTTACCACCCATTAGGAGTATCAATCACCATATTGACCTTATTCTAGGAGTAATTTTACCAAATAAAGAAAAATACATATTAACACCTAAATTGAATGAATAGGTCAAGAATCAAGTCCAAGAGTTGTTGGATAAAGGTTTGATGAGGGAAAGTTTGAGCCCGTGCGCAATACCAAATGTTTTGAGTCCAAACAAGGATGGAGGTTGGAGAATGTGCACAAATTCAGCCATTAACAAGATAACCATCAAGTATAGATTTCCTTTACCTAGAATGGATGCTTTAATGGATTGCTTGAGTGGAGCTAGTTATTTTTCCAAGATAGACTTGAAGAGTGGTTATCATCAAATCAGGATGAGAGAGGGAGATGAATGGAAAACATCATTGAAAAAAAATGGAGGATTGTATGAGTGGATTTTTATGCCATTTGGATTAACAAATGCCCAAAGTATGTTTATGAGGTTGATGGATGAAGTACTCAAAGACTTTATTGGTAAGTTTGTGATTGTTTATTTATATGACATTCTAATCTTCAGTAAGACCGGAGACGATCATTTGAGACATTTGAAGATGGCGTTGAGGAGGTTACAACAGAAGAAGTTATTGAATTTGAAGAAGTGTTCTTTTATGAAAACAAAACTTTTATATATGGGGTTTGTAATCTCTTCAAATGAAGTGAAGATGGATCTAGAGAAGGTGAGGGTAATAAGAGAATGTTCTTCTCCAAGAAGCATGTTTGAATTAAGAAGTTTTCATGGGTTAGAGAGTTTTTATAGGAAATTCATCAGGAATTTCAGTAGTATTTGTGCACCGATACTGGACACCATAAATAAAGAACATAAATATTTTAATTGGACAAACTAGGCTTAGAAGGGATTTAGAGTTTTAAAAGAAAAGATAACAGAACAACCCATTTTAGTTATGTTAGACTTTAAGAATATTTTTCAGGTAAAATGTGATTCTAGTGGAGTGGCCATTGACACAATTTTAAGTCAAGATAATAAGCCTATTACTTATTTAAGTGAGAATTTGAATGATCTTAATAGGAAGTATTCAACATATGAAAAAGAATTTTATGTTGTGATTCAAGATTTAAAAAAATGGAGGCATTATCTTATCCCGAAAGAGTTTGGTTTACATATTGGCAATCATGCTTTGAAGTTTATAACCAGACAAGAGAAATTGAACCAAAGACATGCCAAATGGGTAGAGTTCATGCATAATTTTACTTTTGTTACTAATCATATTAGTGTAAGCACTAAAAAAGTTGCAGATGCTTTGAGAAGGAGATATTTGATCTTGCAGGAATTCCAAGTGGAGACCTTGGGATTTGAACACATCAAGGAGACGTATGAGGAAGATCAGAATTTTAAGGAATCTTGTGAAGCATGTGAGAGCCCTTTGATAAGGGACATAAATAAATGGATGGAGTTTATGATCCAAGATAGACTGTTGTTCAAAGGAATTCAATTGTGTATCTTGAAATGCTTAATGAGGGATAACTTGCTAAAGGAGAAACATAGTGGAGGATTGGCTTGACACTTTGGACATGATAAAATGTATGCACAGTTGATTTATTCATAATATTGGCCAAGTATGAGGTCTGATGTAAAGAGGTTCGTGGACAGATGAAAAATCTTTCAATATGCTAAAGGAAAGTTGTTGTAGGAAAATTCCTCTACGGACAGGTGAATGACCTCTTGGATCCTAAACCCCTGTGAAAAAGACATCAAAATGCTAACATTTGACACTGACATTCCTTTAAATGTAGCTAAACTAGTCAAAAGAAAAAGAGAAAGAAAAGAGGATGTAACTTTTTCTGAAGCGTTTCCTTACTTGGTCCAGAATGAACTTGATCTTAAGTCCCTTTAATGAGATCTACAATTCAATAGACAATAAAGACAATGCATGATTCCTATTCTACCAAGATTAGTTTAAACTAGATTTATCAAGAAGAGACAAGCCCATGCAATCATACACAAACTTGAAGGAAACAAGCCAAGAATATATTAATGAGAACATAACAAGGTACTTACAATTTGTAGATGCATATGAAACAACCTCACCAAGTCCTCCTTGTCCAACCCCTTACTCGAAATATCCACGATCAGAATGACAATACTTTTCACTGATATTCTCCTCAATTTCACCATGAGAATGCCTCCTTTTATAGGCTTTAGGAGGCTCAACCACCTTAGTTATCTTTGGAATACGTTGAGGATATGACTCCATCAGTGGTGGTATCTCTCTTAGATACATCCTAAAGCTTGGATTTGAGCCAAACCAACTTGGATCCTTTCTATTTGTACTTAGAGATAAGGGGGATTTCTCCCCAATATTCTCTCAACCAATCAATGCTCCCTCAAAGATGGAAACATAGCGCTCCCTGCTAAGTGTATAATGAGTGCTAGCACTCCCTACAAGTGAGGAGGGGAGCATTGATCTCCAAAAATTTGTTTAAGATGATAATTTCCCAAGGCAAAATAATGTGTAATCTTTCCAAATGATGTGTTTTCCTTTTCTAATATGTCTTAGGGGGTGTATCAAGTGTTCTTATGCTGTTGTCCACAATGCAACACATGCAAGACAAAAATACAATATTTGTGACACTTGCAACACTTACGATAATGATAATGGGACATTATCGAAGTGAGGAATTTTGATGTGTAATAGATTTCCCCCTAAAGTGAAAAGTCAGAAGACGAAAGCTGATGACTGAAGTGCTTTGTAGATTTTCAAAGCAAGGGTATGTAGTCGGAGAACCTGGTAGAATCTAAAAACAACCATCAAACAAATGTTATCATTTGTTTCAAACCCAAGGCAGACATACCTATGCTTGAGTGAAAAAGGACTTAAGGTATGGCCACTAATAAATACACTGCGAATCCATAATGATATTGACTTAAGGGTATAGCCACCAAAGATACAATATGGATCTATACCTCCATGACATGAACTGATCGTAGCCACAAGAAATACAAAATGGATCTATACCTCCATGACATGAACTGATCGTAGCCACGAGAAATACACAGTGGATGTACAAGATGATAAAACATAGTCACAGACCAATACAAAGTGGATCTATGTGAAAATATATCAGTATGCTCAAAATATATCCTTCACATCCTGGGAAAGTAGATAACAAAGTGAAAGCTCAACCCATGGTCTTCATCCCAATCTTGATGTAATATGAATCTAGCCATGTGAATAAGTGTTTTGATGTCAAACATGGTAGAAACCACTTAATTATCGGTCAATGAGGTAAACCATTAACAAGTGTGAGTGATGCAGACCCCCCCTTCTCTCCTCGAGGTTGCTCAACCTCTCGATCAAGGATCATTAATTATTCTCGAGCTATATCAGCTCCTCGAGACTTTGCTAGACCCAAACTCAAAACACATGCCCTGTTACCACCCTCAGGGTTTTCACGGTCACGATTTGATCGTTACCAACCTGTCCGTCGATCGATGGTTCACTGAAATTGTGGGCTGCCAATGTGCTCACTCTTTATCAGAGAGCTCTATCTCCGCAATTGGCAAAGTTCTCACCAAACCTCCTTTAAATCGTGGTCATTGATCCCCTGTCTCGACAAGATCAATGGTCCTAGCAAATTGCGGGTTGCGAACTAGCACGCTCGCTAAATTTTCCTCCACTCCCCACAATGATTCCTCACCGTCAATTTTCCCTTCTCAGATCGACAGTCGAGATCCACTTTGGGACTTCACACTTCGGAAGCCTCAACTTTCCCCACACTCGCTTCCTCCCAGAGTGATTTCGCCTAGAGTCCACAATCTATTGACACACGTCTCCCACATATCAATGACTATGGTTAACTTTGGTTCTTTGGGCTTCGAGAGTTTCAAACTCTCCACACTTACTTCCTCTTGAGAGACTTCCACCCAAAGTAAAAGGTCTATTGACGTGTGTCCCTCTAGATCTGATGACCACTATCCACTTAGACTCTTTAGGCTTCAAGAGTTTCAACCTCTTGTGCACTCATTCCTCCTGGAGTGATTTCACCTGAAGACGATGGATTCTTTCCACGTTTCCTCCACAATAGATGGTTGTGATCTACTTCAACCTTCTGGACTTCAGGAATTTGTCAAACTTCGTGCTTAGAATCCTCTAGAGTGAAATTTCCTGAAATCACAGATCTATCGACACATATTTCCTAGAAACCAACGGCTTGGATCTACTTCGGCCTTTGGGACTTCAGGTGTTTGTCAAATTCCACACTTGGAATCCTTCGAAGTGAAATTTCCCAAAATATCATATCTGTCAACACATAGCTCCTGGAAACCAATGGTATGGATCTACTTCGGCCTTAGTCTCTTCGACAATTTTTCTTTCTCCTTATCCACAAAACTTCCGAAGTGATTTCACTCTAGAGTTATGGATCTTCCACCACCTGTCCCTCTGGATGATGGATGGTCTCAAGCCTCTTAGGGACTTTAGAAAGTCCTTGCTCTTGTGTGCACACATAGACTTAAAGCTCGTGCACCTTGCCCAGAGCTGACGATTCAAAATGATCTCACTCCCTCTTGAACAGAGCTTAATTGATGACTCGTGAAACCTTTAGAATTTTTTTTCCCTTGAAGATTTCTCCTGCTGTCTCTCTTGAACCCTTTCACCCCTTAGAGGGCTACTTCGACACTTAGTCTAATTTTGGATTTGTGCACTCCTTGCAACATATTCTTACGCAAGACTTAGCTTCTTGCGGGTGACTATGCATGCCTTGCACAAGTCCCTTTGCACTCCTTGTAAATGGAAATTTCACACTATCTCTTCTAAGATTCCGAGTCAAAACAGACTATGTCACTCCTTACATCAAATTCTCGCGCAAGACTTAGTTTCTTGCGGCGGCTGTGCACACATTGCAATAGTCCCTTTGCACTCTTTGTAAATGGAAGCTTCACACTATCTCTTATGAGCTTATGATTCGAAACATAATTTGTCAACGCACTCCTTGCAGACTATATGTACACCTTGCATGAACTCAACGAAGAGAAAACAATTGAAACGTATCCAAATACTTCACAGTTTCATATACTCAACAACATAACTCATTCATTCATGTAAACAAAATAACAGGGAATTATAAAGAATAACAACACCATGCATTTGGATCAATTTTCCTCTGTTATATTCATTCAAATGTAAATGGCTTCAACTATGATAAAACAATAACTAAAATTCAACAGTAGCTAAATCACAACAATCTCCTACTAACTTGCAGCAGCCTCATTCAGGCATACAACACCTCTATTTGTTTCATAAGGTTCTTAGGGTTCTCTCCGACTACTCATCTTCTCGAAAAAAAATATAACTACTACTTAAGTTCCATTACATTAAAGTCTAGGAGTGAAACTCCCATATCATTCATGCTCATTCAGCTCCCAAGTGTTTGATCTTCTTCAATTTTCGATCATTTCAAAAAAAAGATTTGTAGGAAATGCCAACAATTAAGATTCTGAAATGATTCAAAGGCGCGCTAAGGCGATGAGTTGTCTCTCCACGTGTTCTTGTTGACGATGCTCCTGCATCATACTCCCCTGGAAAAAAATTCATGGACTCCTGTCCATGAGCTCCTGCACTGACTTTCCATGCTTCTGGATATCAACTTCATTTTCCCAACTGACATCTTCTATCAGGTGTCCCTTCTAGTTGACCAAATATTCAAAATAGGTCTTCCCCCTAGTCTTCTTTCCAATCCTCTGATCAATGATCTTCTCCATCTGTGGATTTTCTGCTATAGGCTTTTACTTTTCCCATTGAATCTCCTTCTGACCTTTTGTTTCTCCTGCTTCATCTTCCCTGTAAGGATACATGTCCGATATGTTGAATATGGGTGATATGCCCACATCATCTGGTAGCTCGATCTCATAGGCATTTTCATCAAAATTCCTTAAGATCTTACATTGTCCTATCATCTTCTTCATCAACTTGTTATATGTTCCCCTTGGGAACCTTTCTTTCTTGATATTTTTCAGAACCTGATCTCCTACTTCAAATTTAAGCTTTCTGTGATGTTGATCAAATTTGTGCTTGTAATCTTGGATAGATTTATGCAACTTCTCTCTGATCTGACTATGGAGATTCTGCATTTCTGCATCAAAATATTCTGCTCTAGCGCTTCTGATCTCACTCTGTTATAAGTCTCTCAACTCAGATACTCCTCATGGATGCATTCCATACAATATTTGGAATGGGATATTTCTAGTGCTCCTGTTTTGTGAGTCGTTGTATGCAAATTTTGCTTGTGGCAGAATCTGATTCCACTGACTATGATGATCAGTGACCAGACTCCTCAATAAGTTCCCCAAAATTTTGTTCACCAACTCATTCTGTCCATCTGTCTGAGGGTGATAAGCTGAGTTGAAGGAAATATACATCCCCAACTTCTTCCACAATGTTCACCAAAAATGACCAACGAATTTGGTATCTCTGTCTGAGACAACACTTTTGGGTAATCCATGAAGTCGAACAACTTCCTTGAAAATAAATTTGCAACATGTGTTGCATCACTAGTTTTCTGGCATGGGATAAAGTGTGCCATCTTTGAAAATCTATCCACCACCACAAATATGGAATCACATCCTCTTTGTGTTCTTGGCATTCCCAACACAAAATCCATGCTTATTGCATCCCAAGGCCTCTCTGGTATTGGCAATGGTTGATACAATCCAATGTTCTGTCTTTTTCCTTTTTCATGTTGGCAGATTCTACATTTGTTTACAAACTTTATCACTTATGTCCTCATACATGGCCAATAATATAAACTGCTCAACTATAAATCTCCTATCAGCCTCCTCTGTCCATTTAAAACACTTTTGCCTCTTCTTCACTATATCCATCATAGGTGCACAAATTCCACTAAAATTTATGATGAACTTCCTATAGAAACTTGATAATCCATGGAAGCTTCTCACTTCAAACATATTCCTTGGTGATGGCCATTCTTTGATTGCTTTCACCTTCTCTAGATCCATCTTCAGTTCATTTGAAGAGATCACAAAACCCAAGTAAATGAGTTATGTCTTCATAAAA
>SNQJ01S0041214.1:45006-67466 GCA_010110895.2 Picea sitchensis
GTTTTAAATGTACACGTGATTCATTTTCTTTTTTAAAAGTTTTATCTATGTGCGAGATATTGATCCAAAATATAATTTTTTAGCGAATTTGACGTTGCGTTGAGTTCTCTTGGTATGTGTATGTATTGTGTAAATTCAAACATTATTTCAAGATGATAAACTCTTAGGTTGAGATGCAATAGGAGAGGGTTGTGAATGGCATAAACTCAATTTAGTTGACAAACCACGAGTTGAGAATCTAGGTTGATGATCAAATGAGATATACCTAGAGAGGAGGCCTCAGTTAAAAGTCTAATGACAGTGTGATATTCTGCCACGTTATTGGTTTTCGGTCCTAGGAAAATGTCTCTTGAACTCACCAACTCATTAGAGTGGTAAATGACCCAAGTTGCAGAAGAAATAATCTGGGTTTGCCAACTAGCGCCATCCGCAAACCCAACAAAGATGGGAAAGGGAGATGTCATCTGCGCACGCAATCACAAGACAACGTATAAGTGGATAAAAAAAAACTCATACATGCAAGAGAAAAGACACACCAAATCAAAAAATATAGTATAATAGTGTACAAAGCACACATGCCAAATGTTCTATGCATAGTACTTCTTGAGGTACGGCCCATTGCAGGGCTCACCAATAGATATTTCATCGTAGTCAACTAGCTTGTAGGCACCTCTATGTAATACACGTTTTATGATATAGGGTCCATGCCACAGAGATTCTAACTTTCTTGTCCCTAGCTTATCGTGAGCCTGGTCATAAATGAGGACTAGGTCTCTTTTGGGCTCCAGTTTTGTCACATTTTTCGCCATACAAATACACTCATCATTACACCTTCTCCTTGCATTTCATCCATAATATATCCCTAATTACACCATAAACCTCCATTATCTCCTACTATTCATCCTATGTGGCTAATACATAATTTTCCATATTTTTAGTGATTAAAAGGATGATTACAATATTTTTGTTGATGATGGCTTAATCTTATGTTTCTATGTCCAAACAATATGTTCCCATACTGGTAGTCATCTGGTACTCGCACTATACGTCATTCGATACTCCAAGTCATCTGGTACCAGGAGGTTCTATAGTCAATTGGTACTTGCACAATCATCTAGTACCCACATTCCATGTCATCCAGTACTCAACTCGTCTGGTACCAATTCTATGCTCATCTGGTACCAATGTTGTGCTTGTCCGGTACCAGCATCAACAACCATCCGGTACTAGAAATAGTCGAAAATTTGAAATGCTTCTAGAAGAAAATTAGGGACATGGGTTTTGTCCAGAACGATGTTTACATGTGAACAAAGTGATTTGGAATTCACACATATCACACGTGTGGACCTCTAGCTCAGGGGGAATGATTCTACAAAAATGAGAAAAAATCTCAAACCGCCAACCTGTGCCTCAATTTTCGTGCAAATGACATCAAATCTAGAAATTCTACGAAATGGGTTTTGTCTAGAATGTAGAAAATTGAGTAATATAGGGGCACTTTTTCAAAATGCGAATTAGTTTGGAAGATATGGGTGGATCCCTAACTCGAATCATCCCAAATTACAATAAAACCCAGATTTTTGGGATTTATGCCTAAAAAATGTAAAATTTGAAATTTGAGCATTGGGATTCGATCCAATCAACTCCTCAATGATTTTTCATGTATAAATAAGCCTCATAGGGATGTGAGAAAGAGCCTTTTGTTTCATGAAGATTCCGTAAATGAAAGATTTATTCTTGTGAGAAAGATTTGAGTTGTTAGCCATGTAAAAACAAAGTTTTTGATCTCAATGAAGAATTGATTGTTGCTGCAACATTGGACACCATCTCCATTTGATATGAGTCTTTTTAGCAGCACTAAACTTTTGGGAAGGGCCCCTCAGAGTGGTAAGTGTTGCTATATTTTATTTTCTTTGTATATTAGCATTACATTCAATTTATTTTCTTCTTGCATTATTGTTTAGTTTGAAAGTCATATATTGTGTGTTTGCATTCTGCAATTAGTTTGTATTATGCAAATTGATTCATAATAGATAAAACTCAAATCAACACCCTCTAAATAGATAAATCAAGGAATTGATACATTTCATTTGATTTAGTTCAATATTTTTCTATATGCTTTCAATTTATGCGTGTCCATGCTACTATGTCTCTGAATTTAATGACTACTTGACCAATAGTTCAATTGCTTCACACATCGATTTAATTTTGACTTTTCTTATCTGATCACTCTACTAATTCTTTGTTGCTAAAATTGCTACAAAGATACACTTTCCATATAGCTCTCAAACTACCTCCAATCGCTTTCCTAAACCCACACATTCCCACATTCAATCCTCATAAAGAGTACTTTGTTTTTGGTGTCTTTTTTTCAGCTAGCACATTCTTTTAAACCAAATATCTTCATGGCTATTCCATTATCTACACATCTACCATTGAATTCCCTTTTAATTGCTTTGTTTCATTGATCAAATTTCCCTTTCAAATATGAATCCCAATCCATTCATTACACCTTCCTTTCAGTTGTGTCAAAACATATTAAAACATAGCTTTAGTATTTGTTTGAACATTTGCATTTACATGTATACATTAAAACACAAAAACATATATTTTAAAGTGCATTTATTATTTGCAAATCTATGTGTTTTTCTTCTTATTATTCTTACTATAGAACACCTTTATGTTATAACCCTAAATTCCTCTACACATGGATACCTGGCCTTTGGCCCTCTTACCTGCATTTTTTGCCAAAACACTGTTGAGTTGCTCTTCTAAAAAACCCATTTTTTGCAGATGTATGCACCCTGCACCAATACTACCTACGTACATACGCTTTATGCACCACTACAACCCGTGTACATATGCATGTTGCACCATTACAACCCGCGTATACTTGAAAAAGTTGCAAAAAATAAAACGTTGCAAGGAATTCGTTGAGATTACGGGCTATTGGGTAGTTTCCCAACTAATCCACTGCCTATAGTCTGTCACCCAACTGAATAACCATCCTTTTGTCATATAAAAGGAGGTGTTGGGGTCTCATTTTACATATCGACATAAGAACATCGAAACTTTTCCCATTTCACATCCCCTCCTTTCCCAAGTTATTGCAACCCTTTTGTGAGAATTGCCTCAGCATTTCCCCACTAGCCCTTCTTCCTCCATCAAGACCCATTCACTTCCCAAGAAGAGATCAAATGGTTGAGAGGAGAAGCCATACAAAGGTGCACTTGGATCTTGGTGAAGAGGAGCCTGGACCAGGTTTGTGGAGTAGTAGTTGACTTTGGTTGTAAAGGTATAATCATTGAGTTATTAATAAAATAATTACTTTTCCTGTCCCAAATCATGGTGTATTGAATTATTTTAATGGTTTATGTTTTGACATTACAACATATAACCCTAATTTATATATGAAATTGCATGATTTTATCTTTCTATTTGTTAATCTTTGAATGCAAGCCAGCTCTGGGAGGAGGCGTGTAATCTACGAATCTCTCAAGCGAGAGGGGATCATCACTGGAAGCAGAGTAGAGGTATAGTTACCTGATCACCCTCATCTTTTCTTTTCTTGTATGGGTTTTGGTATGTTTGGGGTAGTTAGATAAGTAGTTGAATTTTAGATGGTTAATTGATCTACCTACATTCTGAACCCTGGTGTAGTCATAGGGGGGTTTCCACGCTAGCATTTTCCACTCATTTCTTATATCCTTCATGATTTGATATCATTCCTTGTTCGGTTGAATGCTCTCAAGCGCCATAACTAAATGAACATCAATCCAATATTCCACTTCTCTCCGCTTTGTATTTTTGCATTACCATTCTTTTCCATTCATTTTCATTGCTTGCTCATTGTGATCGATGCATTTGATTGAGGATAAAGTTTGAGTTTAGATCTCATTTCCTATTACCTAGTTTTTATCCATTTGATTATCATTTTAATCACTACTGGAATCCATTTAAGGATAGGAAACTTAAGTAAGCTACTCAAGATTAATCAGACAAACATCACCCTGAGTGCATGAAAGACTGTGATCTGAGCCTTTATAGCACTAAGTTATTCATATGTCCCAGTGATGAATCCTTAGTGTAAATTTCCTTCAGTGTGGGTTTGAAGATTGTTTTCTGGCTTTAGATTAGGTTAGCCTAGGCTATGATCCTACGTTTCATGTGCCTGCACCTCAAAGCTTATGAGCCCCGATTGATAATTAATGTGGGAATTAATACTGGATATATTTATCCCAACATTTTAGCATCGTTGTCGGGGAGGTGCTAAAGGGATTAAAGCATAGGCAAGTTGGTTTTATTCCTCCAAATCCTTGGCTATTCATTTCATGCAAGTGTGGTGTGATTTTAAGGACGACCTAAGGGCGAAGAGAAGATAGTAAGACATGAGGGAAGAGCCCACACATCCACTTTAGTGGGGTTTCTCCAAAGTTAGGTTGTCCTCTTCCTTTCAGTAGTTAGAATTTGTGTTTTATTAGCATTAGCCATATATATATATATGAGAAGTGAATCTAACTTGTGTGAACAGATAACTTGATGACATAAGGGTCCTAGTAGCACTATGGCGCTTCGAGTATATAATTGGTTTGCTTACATTTTATTTTATTTTGCTTCTTTTTATTTCTTTAGGATTTTTAAAAGTTTTGGGGCACTATAAGAACCCCCCTCTACACTAATACATGTGTGAAATAGGACCCATCAACCAGCAAAAAGAACTCAAATATGATCAAGATTTTGGAAGAACTTTCTAAAATCCTAGCAACAGTTGGGATTTCTGCCTCTCAGGAAGAGAAAATCTTGACAGTAGTCAAGAACCTATCTGTCTCTCTGAAAGTGATAGAAGAAGAAGATTTCCATGAGCTACATCCACAATATGATATAAAATCATTTTGTAATCACCCTTTACAACCTATAGGAGAGACTAAATAATCATGGACCACATTTGATGGAGAGCAACCATTAGAACCTGAGATCGAGGAGTTTTTGATATGCCTTTCTGAAGATCCTCCATGCATCGATGAGACCAGTTATTTGAAATAAGATGATCTGCGTGGCATGATAGAGGGAGACATGGAGAGTGGTCTAAATAAGGAAGTGAACCAAGAACACCAAGATTACATTGAGTTATGGTTCCATATGACTATCAGATTGAAGCACCACTATCTTCTTTAACAACTCTTCACATCATCATCAAAGCAGTTGGTTCTTTGTACTTTGGTATACATTAAATCTTATCTTTCAAACCCAAGTACGAATGTATTTCTACGCATATTACGCACATGGTTACATTGGAAATATTATTACATGTGAAATATAATTTCTTATTCTTATATAGGATAGAGTAAAAGTTGCATGGTAGTTAACCTAGTTCTAAATAAATGCAACATATTTTCATGTTTATTTTCAAATAAATTAAATGCGATAAAGATAATATTGGTGATCTAATATCAAAAACCAAAAAAACTTAAGATATTTCTTCTTATTATTACATATAGATTTATGAATATTAATAATAGCAGTTGCTCATAAGCCTAATATTTAAAATATTATGGGGATTTACAAAATCTTTAAGGTCCACATAATGATGTCCATAGGTAACTTGTACATACTAGTTTCATATAAGAACTTGTTATTCAAGCATTCTTATCAAATAGTAGCAGGAGAGTGAATGAAACTTCTACTTGTGAGGGAACACAATATTATATGGAGAAGATGAACTTGGGGACTAGAGGAACCTTTAGGTCATTCTCTCATGGCCTCATCCACCACACATTAAGTAACTTTGACCATGATATTTCTTTCGACTAATCTCAATACATAAGTCTATTTTTCATACAAACAATCTTTTATGGGCAATCTATAAAATATCTTCCAACCCAATACCATCCCATCCTGTAAAAAGGTTTTCAAAGATGCTTCCCCACTAAACCATGTGAAAGCAATCTATAAATTTTATCTTAAGGGTAAATATTGGGACAAGAGCCTTTGATGGAAAATGGGTGTAAGAGGCTAACCTGTCGGGATATTGAACAGGTCTGCTGGTAGCGGGTACTGACCTATGGTATAACTAGGAAAAACCATCAGGGTATTGAACATGCTTGTGGGAAGTGGGTCATTCTTCATGGGAAGGATATTTCTTAGATGTCAAAATTACCCCATCGGAGTATTGAATAGGCTTGTTGGCAATGGGTTCTGATTTTGATGTGTTTCATTATGCTTAATCTATATTTGTTTGTATGAACAATATACTTGTGTAAATCCTTGAGAAGAAGCATGCATGGTTGAACAAAAGGCTAATGAATCTCATATAATTATCATTTGAGAATGTCTATAAGATACTCTTAAGACCCCTTCATTCATACCCAGGATGTCATTGTCCTAGAGGTGGGACCCATAAGTGTAGGAGTCTAATAAACTCAAATGCGAACTTTATCAATATTACTTGAATGCCATAAATTATCCGAGGAATTAAACATGGATGATTGATTTCCTATCAGTTTCTCATTTATTAAAGACCACTTATCTCCTCATGTTTTCCTGTTCAAGGATGAGAGGAAAAATCCCCCATCATAATTCACATGGTTTCTTGAGCATACAATTGTTAATGATTGATCAAATCGTATGTAATAAGTAATTTAGGAATTTTATTTATGCTTGTATTGTTTTAAAATTAATTTCATTTCCAAATTTACAAGAAAGAATAACATTTAAGTTTTGGTTGTTTCTTTAAGCATGACATCAATGTATATTTCTTCTTTCATAATAACAACATTGGTTTAGTTCTTTTAGAGTTTTATGTTCTGGTACTGCTGGTACAGAAACCAGCAGGTTCCTGTACCAACATACATAAATTTAAATATTTTTTGAGGATAATTTTTGCAGGATATTTTCAACAGATTTTAGCTCTGGCATACTTCATTTCCCTCCTTCAGTCAACATGCATCGGTTTCACATAGTCCTCTTTCAACTTGCAACAATTTTGTATGCTAATAAGAGTTTGCATGAGGACATGCAAACCAACAGGCATGGAGGAGAGAGAGACATAAGAAATATCAGTAGATCAACATTCATCAACACCCTCTCCTAGATATCCATCAGGTCTTATCCTTTCTCCACTTCATCTTCAAATTTCAGCAGTCTACATCATGATTCTACAAACATTTTGTCTTGTTCTACTAGTTTCCACTTCAACATGCATTAGAATTCAAAGCAAGGGTAACTTGAGGTAAAATTGGTACAAATATTTTTAATTTACTAAGAAGTTGGAAAACATGATGCATAACCACTATTACCCACTCCACACTCCACTATGCATTATCACAACTACTCAGTAAACCCTTCATCTTCACTCCACTTGTTATAATGAACAATATACTATGATGATAAGATCAAGTAATGAAAAGGAAATATGCGGTATACAAATAAAAGAAACATCTATAGTGTCTTCTCTTTGTACATCATGAAGCATTCTTAAGTCATCTCAAATATGATGAAATCATTGTTGCTTATCCAAATAAAGAACCACAAAGTAAATATTGGTCTTAAAATTGATGTAAAATACAAAGTATAAAGACGTCCAAGTTCATACGACCACCATCACCATCATTTTATAAACCATTCTCCACATGCACACCATTCACCATCACTCTGATACCCCATCCACGACTTGTCCTCCATTTTTATGATAGTTTTGTTTCTCTGTTTGAAATTCAATCTGTGATAGTTTTCAAAGTTTCATTCCACAAGAACCAACACCTACACAAAAGAAACAATGTCACATAAATCTATAAGCAGAGTATCATAAGTTATAAACCTTGTTTACATGAGGACATACAAATCCTTGGGTTTGGGGATGTGTTGGGCTCCAGTTTTGTCATATTTTCTGCCATACAAATACACTCATCATTACACCTTCTCCTTGCATTTCATCCATAATATATCCCTAATTACACCATAAACCTCCATTATCTCTTGTTATTCATCCTATGTGGTTAATACATAATTTTCCATATTTTTAGTGATTAAAAGGATGATTATACAATAGTTTTGTTGATGATGGCTTAATATTATGTTTATATGTCCAAACAATATGTTCCCGCAATGGAATTCATCTGTTAACCGCACTGTAGGCCATCTGGTACTCCAAGTCATTTGGTACCAAAAGGTTCTACAGTCAACCGGTACCTGCACAGTAATCTGGTACCCACACTCCATGTCATCCAATACTCAGCTCATCCGGTACTAATTCTATGCTCGTCCACTACCAATGTTGTGCTCATCTGCTACCAATGTTGTGCTCGTCCATACCAGCATCAACAACCGTCTGATACTATAAATAGTTCGAAAATTTGAAATGCTTCTAGAAGAAAATCGAGGACATGGGTTTTTTCCAGAACGATGTTTACATGCAGACAAGTGATTTATAATACACACATATCACACGTGTGGACCTACAGCTCAGGGGGAATGATTCTACAAAAATGAGCAAACATCTCAAACTGCCAACTTGTGCCTCGATTTCCATGCCGATGGCATCAAATCTATAAGTTCTACGAAATGGGTTTTGTCTAGAATGTGGAAAATTGAGTATAATGCGGGCACGTTTTCAAAATGTGAATTATTTTGGAAGATATGGGTGGATCCCTAACTCAAATCTACCCAAATTACAATAAAACCCAAATTTTGGGGATTTCTGCCTAAAAAATGTAAAATTTGAAATATGAGCATTAGGATTCGGTCCCATCCACTCCTCAATGATTTTCCATGTATAAATAATCCTCATAGGGATGTGAGAAAGAGCCATTAGTTTCATGAAGATTTTGTAAATGAGATATTTATTCTTGTGAGAAAGCTTTGAGTTGTTATCCATGTAAAAACAAAGTTTTTGATCTCAATGAAGAATTGATTGTTGCTACAACATTGGACACCATCTCCATTTAATATGAGTCTTTTTAGCATAACTAACCTCCTAGGAAGGTCCCCTCATAGTGGTAAGTGTTGCTATATTTTATTTTCTTTGTATATTAACATTACATTTAGTTTCTTTTCTTCTTGCAATATTGTTTAGTTTGAAAGTCATATATTGTGTGTTTGCATTCTGCAAATTGATTCGTAATAGATAAAACTCAAATCAACACCCTCTCACTCAAGGCATTGATACATTGCATTTGATTTAGTTCAATCTCTTTCTATATGCTTTCAATTTATGAGTTTTCATGCTACTATGTCTCTGAATTTAATGACTACTTGACCAACAGTTCAATTGCTTCACACATCACTTTAATTTTGTCTTTTCTTATCCGATCACTCTACTAATTATTTTTTGCTAAAATTTCTACAAATATACACTTTCCAAATAGCTCTCAAACTACCTCCAATCGCTTTCATAAACCCACACATTCCCACATTCAATCCTCATAAAGAGTACTCTATTTCTGGTGTCTCTTTTTCAGCTAGCACATTCTTTTAAACCAAATATCTTCATGCCTATTCCATTATCTACACATCTACCATTGAATTCCCTTTTAATTTCTTTGCTTCATTGATCAAATTTCCCTTTCAAATATGCATCCCAATCCATTCATTACACCTTCCTTTCAGTTGTTTCAAAACATATTAAAACAATGCTTTAGTATTTGTTTGAACATTTGCATTTACATGTATACATTAAAACACAAAAACATATATTTTTAAGTGCATTTATTATTTGCAAATATATGTGTGTTTCACTTCTTATGATTCTTACTATAGAACACATTTCCACTCATTTCTTATATCCTTCATGATTTGATATCATTCCTTGTTTGGTCGGATGCTCTCAAGCGCCATAACTAAATGAACATCAATCCAATATTCCACTTCTTTCCACTTTGTATTTTTGCATTACCATTCTTTCCCATTCCTTTTCATTGCTTGCTCATTTTGATCAATGCATTTGATTGAGGACAGAGTTTGAGTTTAGATCTCATTTCCTATTACCTAGTTTTTAGCCATTTGATTATCTTTTTAATCACTACTGAAATCCATTGAAGGACATGAAACTTAAGTAAGCTACTCACGATTAATCACATGAACATCACCCTGAGTGCATGAAAGAATGTGATCTAAGCCTTTATAGCACTAAGTTATTCCTATGTCTCTGTGATGAATCCTTAGTGTTAATTTCCTATAGTGTGAGTTTGAAGATTGTTTTGTCGTATTTAGATTAGGTTAGCTTAGGCTATGAACCTGCATTTCCTCCGCCTGCACATCGAAGCTTACAAGCCCCGGTTGATAATTAATGCGGGAATTAATAGTGCATATATTTATCCCAACAATATCCTTCTGCGAAAGTACGAGGTTGAATGAATTTTTCATATTGACTCTTCATTCATTTTGATACATCTCATTGACGAGAATAGCATCGCGACGTGTTTCGTCCAACTTAGTTAAATATAAGAATCGTTCCTCTTCATCAGAGGTGTGAGGCAGGAATTCTACGATGAGTTTCAATGAAGGGATATCACACTCGATTAGTAACATTGCTTCGATGCCATAGACTAACTGGAATGGAGTGAATTCAGTTACAGTTTTCACTGAGGTGCGGTAAGCCCAGAGGGAGGAGAAAAATTGCAAGTGCCAAGAAGTTTTGTTTGTCCCCACCATGCATTGAATAATGGTCTTAAGGACTTTGTTGATAGCATCAACTTGTCTGCTTGCTTGAGGATAGTAGGGGGATGAGTTTTCATGGAGAAAACCCAACTTGACATGCAATTCACTCATCATATGGTTTTGAAAATGGGAGCCATGACCAGTGACAATGCCTTGTGGGACACCAAAGCGAGTGATGATGTGATTAAAAATGAAGAGAGATGTAGTACTACCATCGTTAAGAAATGTAGGCATAGCCTCAACCCATTTAGTGAAATAATCAATGACATCAATGATATAATCGTGCCCCTCGACTGAGGTAGGCTTACATTGCATAAAATCAATGCCCCATTTGGAAAAAAGGGTCAATGGTGATAATGAGATGCATCGGATCAAGGAGAGTTTGTGCATTTTTGTGAAAAACTTGACAGGGTTGGCATTGTTTGACAACCTCAATACAATCTTTGAAGATGGAGGGCCAAAAGTAACCGACACGTAAGATTTTCTGGGTTGTAGCCATCCCAGAAAGGTGACCGCCACAAGCTCCAAGGTGACAGTCATTCAAAATGAGTTCAACCTCATCATGGGTTAAACAACATCGTAAGACAGTATAAATACCATGGAGATACAAAATTTCATCGATGATAAGGTAGCATTTAGAATGTTGGTGAATACGACGACATTCTTCACAGGAGATATCAGGATGGAAATGTTGGGTTTGAATATAGAGAAGAATATCTCCATACCAAGGGTCTGACGTGATAATGAGGAACAAAGATTCTTTGGGAAGAGAATTACTGGGCTCATTATCTTCATCAGCATGGGGAAGATCGCAGATAAGTTTCACAGAAACCAATGACTTTTTAGCTTTTGATTTGGAAAACTCGAGATTGAATTCTTGAAGAATAATGATCCATTTGGAATATTTTCCCCCAAGGACTTGATGTGTCAGGATATGGTACATGGGGTTGAAGTATTTAATGATCATGGTAGTGTGTAACAGGATGTAATGGTGAAACCTCTAGACGACAATGATGGCTACCAGAGCCAACTTTTCAATGTGTGATTATCAGAGCTCGGGACTGGATAGACTCTTGCTCAGAGAGTATATCACTTGTTCATCGTCATTAGTATCCTCTTGAACTAACACCATGGAAATAGTGGAACTAGATGAAACCAAATAAAGGATATAGTCTCAAGCATAATTCAGAGTATGCAAAAGAGGTGTGTGGGTTAATGCATGCTTAAGAGCATCAAAAGAGCGTTGAGGTGTCATCCCAGATGAAAGGAGTGTCTTTCTGCAACAATCTCATAAATCCTTTAGTGAGTTCGGCGTAATTGCATATGAAACGATGAAAAAAGTTTGCTTTCCCCTTCAAACTTTGTAGTTGGGTTAGATTGTTGGGAGGAGGTAAAGCAAGAATAGATTTGACTTTCAAGGGATCCACTCTAATCCAATCTTTGGAGAAGATGAATATGAGGATTCGACCTGATTCGACAATGAAAATACACTTGTGATGGTTCAAACGGATATGCTAAAACTGAAATCAAATAAAAATGGCACATAAATGAACAATATGGTCTTGTCGAATGGACAAATGAGCAGGTAAATCATCGAAGTAAGGCTCCACAATCTGTTTGATATCGTGGAAGGCATATGACATGGCCCATTGGAAAGTAGCACCAAGGTTTTTAAGGCCAAAGGGTAGTTTATAATAAGAGAATGTCCCTCAAGGGAAAATGAAGGTTGTCTTATGTTGACCAGCTGGTATAATATTGAGCTGGTTATACCCTAAGAATCTATCCATGAAAAAAAAATATAACGCTGCGAGCGCAATTATCAATGATTTGATTGATAAAGGGTGTAGGGTAATTGTCTTTTGGACACGCCTTGTTGATATCCTTATAATTGACACAAGCACAAATGGTTCCTTGTTTTTTAGCAACTGGAACGATGTTAGAAATCCATTTCATCAAGGGGACAGGATAGATAAAGCCAAATTTCAACAGTTTTTCAACTTCTGCTTTTATGGCCGCAGTTTTCTTAGGATGAGCTAGGTGAAGTTTTTTTTGTATAAATTTAATGCCTGGGTAAGTTTTTATATCATGCACAATGATCAATGGATCGATCCCTGGCATTTCCTCGTAACTCCAAGTGAAGACATCACATAATTCTTTAAATAAAGTAGTGTAAGCTTCCACTTCCTCAAGCGAACAATTAGCATCAAGATGAAAATTTTCCATGATACCTTATTTGATCGAAATATCGATAGTAATGGTAGAAGATATGTTGCCTAAATTTCTCTTGGAAGTAGTATCCTGGGTAAGTATAGGAGATTGTGGAGAATCAAAAACATCGGGGGGGAGATAGAGTGTATATCTTCCTCAATTTCATCTAGACTAGGGAGAAAAGATGATCGATGATGATTGTCACCCCAAGGTACCTCATCGATACTAAGAATTTCCATAATGAATTCATCCGAAGGAAAAATATGTAGGATGTAGTCGAAAGTAGAGGATAAGGAATCGAACCAAGATGGAAATGAATAAGTGTCGGATGTCAACAAATGTTGGTAGTCCAAAGAGGGAGAGGTGGATTGGATAGCATCGTATGAAGCCTCAGTAGGACTAAGTGACATAGCATCACCTAGTGCATCAAAATACAAAGGACTAGGCACAACCCAAGGGTCAAATGATTCAAAATATTGATATGCCATAGTCGAGATCATATTGATCGTGGCAATGTGTTGTGTGGTGGAAGGAAATGGTGTAGGGAAAGTACCCATAAGGGAAGAATAATTTAAAACACCTACACCAACACTTTCATAAGTGATATTACTATCTCCCAAGAAAGGAATATTGTTGGTGGTGGGAGTGCGAGCGTTGGGGGTGTAGTAATCTAACTGATCAATAGTGACAATTTTACCTTGATAGGGGAATTGTACACATCGAAATACCAATGAAGTGACGATAGTCATGGAATAAAGCCAACTTCTTCCTAACAACAAGTCATAATAAAGGGGAGAATCGACTACCTCTACATCGACAAAGACAATATTTCCTCCTAATTGAACAACTAAGGACTGCCAGAGTCTGTGAGGATGAAAAACTCTCCCGTCGAATTCTCGTAACATTGTAGGGGATTGGTTAAGTGCATGTGATTTTAATCCTTTCCAACATGCTAATGACATGACACAAGTTGAATCTCCCTCATCCAATATGGTGTGGTGAATGTGTTGGTTATGAACAACCACATTAATTTGAAAAGCAGTATGGTGAGAAATTTGTGACTTGAAGTTATCAAGGTTAAACGTGAGATTATTTGACGACTTGGAAAATCAATCTTACTATGGGGGAATATGTAATGAATAGTCCAATGATTGCTATACCCATGGGTGGTGCAGATGTTGTACTAGGAATCCAATGGTTACAAACATTGGGTGGCAGATGTTGTACCAGGGAACTAATGGTTGCAAACATTAGGAACAATGGCTTCTAATTCTCAAGAACTTTCATGAAATTTTTATTGGAAGGAAAAGAAATTGAGTTAAGAGGTACTCACAAGGAAACCTCGAGAAGGTGATACAAGCTCTAATGGCATGAAAAAAATTATTGAAAAGCAAGCATCAAAGCATTATTGCATAACTATGCTCTCACTAGATGTTGAAACATCTATTTAATCTATTCCTCAAGATCTCCAAAGGATCATTGATAATCATTCCAAAGTAGTTGAAGCTATTCTCAAAGGTCCTCCACCCACTGAAATCATGATCATGAAATTACCTAATTCCTTTGAGTTTTCCCCCTAACATCAGGCCATACAAATACGCTTACACCCGTAAGAGTGAAATTGAGCGATGGTTGTTGAATAAATGTTAGAGGCTAGCATTATTAGACCTTAGCCAAAGTTCTTACTGCACTAGTGGTAATGGTATTCAAGAAAGATAACTCATGGCGATGTGTCCGTGATTATAGAGAGCTCAACAAGATCACTAAAGATAAGTTTCCCATTCCGCTATTAATGAATTGTTAGATGAACTACATGGAGCAATATATTTCAATAAATTGGATCTCCATTCATTCAGGGTATCATCAGATCTAATGAAGGAAGAAGATATCCTAAAAGCAACATTCTGAACTCATGAAGGCCATTATGAATTTTTGGTCATGCCTTTGGCCTTTACAAATGACCTTCCACATTCCAAGGGTTGATGAATTCCATTTTCAATCCCTTCCTTCAAAAATTTGTGTTAGTATTTCTTTTGATGATATACTAATCTATAGCAAGTCTTGGGAGGATCATAAAGGACATGTTGACAAGGTACTCATTGAACCACTAAAATGAGCAACAACTATATGCCAAACCATCCAAATGTTTCTTTGAGTAAAGGAGGTAGAGTATTTGGGTCATATTGTATCTCATGAAGTTGTCAAGGTAAACCCTAACAAGATTAAGGCCATGATGGATTGGCCGATTCTCAAAACATTGAATAATCTTAGAGGATTTTGGTTTGATGTGTTACTACCGCAAGTTTGTTCGAACTATGGAAGAATAGCAACAACACCTTTAATGGACAATTAGCTAATAAGGATGCATTTTCATGGACTCTAGAGGCAACTAAATATTTTGAACAACTTAAAGAGATGTGTAAAGCCCCTGCCTTGACCACTCTAGACTTCACAAAAAACCTTTATTGTGGAATGTGACTCTAGTTTGCAAATTGGTGTTGTCCTAATGCAAGAAGGAAGGCCCTTTGGCTTTGAAAGCCTAATTCACTCAAGGGAAAGGACTTACACAAGCCCATTTATGAGAAGGAAATGATGGCAATACTACATGCATTGAAGAAATGCGTCCTTTTTACCTAATAGGTAGGCACCCCGAGGTCAAAACAAATCATGATAGTCTTAAATACTTCTTGGAATAGAGAGTATCTTCATAAGAACAACAAAATGGGTAACCAAGATATTGGGTTATGATTTTGAAATGGTCTAAGGGGAAGTCGTTGTGGCAGATGCACTCTCAAGAAAGGATCTAAATGTTGAGGCCTTCTCTTTGCTATCTCAATCATCTAACCTAATTTGGATAATAGAAGCAAGGGATGAATGGAAGAATGACTAAAAAGTGTGGACTCTCATTCAAAGGTTGTAGCAGGATTCCAAAGGTACTCCATTACTTACATGGAAAAAATGATTCACCATGGTACAAAGATCGCTATATTTATGTAAGAACTCCCAACTCAAACAAAAGGTACTATTGGAATTCACACCTCTCCAAGAGGGAGGGCACTCAAGATTTTGAAAACCTACCATAGACCAAGAAGGAATTTTTGGGATGGCCTTAAAACTAATATTCAAAGGTTTTTGGTAGAATGCTTATTTGCCAACAAATAAGGTGGAAAACAATTAAGACCCCGTGTATTTTACAACCATTATCCATCCCAAGTCAGTCATAGAGGGAGGTTTCCATGGATTTCATCACATGGTTACCAAAGTTTGAAGGAAAGAGTTTCATCACAGTGATTGTTGATAGATCCCACTAAGCACTTCCACACTTTTGTGCACCTCTCGGGTCCCTTCAAAGTTAGTACGCTCACCACATTCATGGAGACAGTTCAAAGTTACATGGCAGCCCAAAGATTATTGTAAGTGACAAGAGATCCCATCTCAATCGACATTTTGGGACGTAATTATTTTCTTATTTGGTACTCAATTGGCTCATAGCTCATCCTATCATCCTCAATCAGATGGACAAACCGAGATAGTGAACAAATGTCTAGAAGGATACCTTCGCTTCTTTGTCTCTCCGAGTAAACAAACATAATGGTTCAAATGGTTACCCTTGAAAATGGTGGTATAACACTTCCTTTCATAATCGCAACAAAAATGACACCATTTATGGCACTTTATGGATACTCAATTCTCCTTCCATCACTTCTCTAAAAGAAAAATCTAAGGTTCATGAAGGAAGATCACATCGAAATCAACAACAAGTTCTCCAAATATTAAAGGGACAACCCTAATTATGCAATAATCACATGAAACAACATGTGACAACATCGTGAGTGAAAGAAGCGAAGTAGGGATTGGGTGTTTTAAGACTACAAACATACAAACAGACAACCCTCAAGCAAGCCAAGAAGGATAATAAATTATCACCAAAGTACTCATGGCCCTTATTAGGTGTTGCAAAAGATTGGTACTATGGCATACAAATTGAGTTGCCTACATCTTCACGAATACACCCAAATTTTCATTTGTCATGCTTAAAGAAGGTTATAGGCTTACAAGATCCCAACCAAACTATAGTTTGTAGAACTCTGATGAGGAAGGAAAAAATCATATTGATTGTCAACCCAAAACGGGACACAAGAATTCGCCCACCGAGGAATAGATCCATTTCAGAGCATCTCATTAAAATGGAGTAAACTATCGGTTGAAGATTCCAATTGGGAAGATGAGCCCTTTTATATAGAAGCATCCAGAGTTACTCAAGTACTGCATAACACTTGTCTCAAGGGAGGGTCATGTTAAGCCCTTAATATTGGCTCATTGACCTAATTGGGGCATATTATATTAGTAATGTTATTTTATTTTTGTCGGCTTTAGGCCATTAGTTGTAATTATACCTCCTAGTCTCCTATATATACCAAGGAGACATTTTCATTTTGAATCATCTTGTACTTGAACATCATGGGGTAAAAGGAGGTTTCCAAGAGGCTTATTATCTGAAATTATCTCTCTTTTCAAGGCATTGAGTACTTTTTATGAGGTTTTTCTATGCTATATTGATATTTGGTTCTATCATAACACGGGTGCTTGAGCCAAATATTGAACAATGTTGTAGTTTTGGCTTAATGAACTAGGATGAAAAGTTTATTTGCAAATAGGGCTCTTGAGGCGAAAATAGAGTCAAAAGTGGGTTTCTCAATCTTAAGTGACCCATATGGAGGAATAACAAATGGGGGAATAAGAGAGGAAGGATATGGATCTGTTGAGGTACCATTAGTGACATTTTCTTTATCAAGTTTATCCAGTGTGTCATAGATTGTGGTGTGAGTGGTTAAATCGATCCCATTGAACATATAAATATGAGCACTGGTTGAGGCTTCATCAATACTTAGGATGAATGCATTTCACCGAGGGGGGGGAGTTTGAGAAACCATGGATTGTTACTATGGAAAAGACTGAGTAAGAACAACAGGTTGTGAATTCCCCTTAAAAAATCTTGGCCACTTCACCGCGATGTGGACAGTCTCAGGTGAAATGATCATCACCACAAATGAGACATGGGAATTTCGCTTTCACTATGGTTGATTTTCAAGAGCAGGCGGTGGAGTTACTTTTTTGACATTATTATTACATTATTCTTTTGGGTTTATTTTCATTTTCTTCTTACCCCTAGATTGTTTCAAAGAGGCATATTGAATGGCATTCACCCCATAGATTTGAGTCGGGGTAGAGGAGAGTAGTTGAACTCTGCGGATGGGTGCGTCAGAAACAGAGCAATTAGTCGTTCCATCGACTATGATGAAGATTGGGTTTTGAAGATACTGATGACTCCATCTGCATGTGCCGCGGAAGAAGGTTTGGATGGATCAGTAGAAGTACAGGGAGCATTTGGTATCAACTCATATAATGTACCAAATTAGGAGTAAACCAAATCTAAATTCCGAGCTCGAGCAATGGATTTTTGCTCAGTGACCACACCACCCATGGTGACATCATGAGAAATTGGGGGTAAAAAAGATTTAGTAAACCATTCAGCCAATAACTGGTCAGGAATGGTCGCTTTAATCAACCTTTGTCGTCGTCTCGACTCACGAATGTGATCAAAGATATGGACAGAGTTTGTTTGATGAAGTGAGGTTAAGAGTTTAGTACTCGTCTTGTAATGGATGGCTAAATGAAAATGTGTGAGAAAATCCATAGCTAAAGAGTTTAAGTCTTGAAAGGTACCACGTTGAAGTTCAATGTACCATTTGGTTGTAGAGCCCATGAGTGTGCGTTGGAAAAGATGCAAACGTATAGAATCATTCATCAATGACTTTGATGAACACCATATATGGAATGTCATAACATGGTTTTTCTGGTATTCCCTAGGTTTACCGTCAAATTTGGGGATGTCAGAAGGTAATTTAGCAGGAATTACCGGTCAGAAAGGAAAATGTAATATGGGATCATTTGTCAACCGAGACAAATCTGGTAGATCTAGCGTGGAGAGGAATGGTAATTGTCGGTTAACCTAAGGGTGATACTGATGCAGCATAGGGACACCAGTGGGGCCATAAATTGGTTGAGGTGGATAATTGTATCCAGTGGGCCCTTCCATATATGGTTGTTGTTGACTAGTATAGGCAGGATTCGACTGTTGTTGAGGAATGTTCATGAGCAGAGGGAAATCTGGTTTATTCTAAGGAGTATAGGTCGGTTGATTAGGTTGTGGGGGATAAATAGTATACCATTGAGGAGGTTAAACATGTTTTCCCTATCGAGGTTAAACATTTGACCCTTGGGGAGGATAAGTTTGTTGTCCTTTAGGACCCCAAGTGGGATTTGGGACACCTGGATAAGGTTGTCCAAAATATAATCTAGAAGGAACAAGATTCGGTACTCCTCCTTGTGGGTTATGGTATGAATTCCCCCCTTGGTAAGGTTGATTAAACATACCTCCTTGAGGTACTCCCCAGGGTTGTGAAGGGTTTCCGGAAAAAAGGGGTTGCCCCCCTGCCATAGGTTGTGTGACAACTATGGTTTGACCAATAAAAGGGGGTTGTCCCCAAAAAAATATGTGCAAGGGTGGGTGTCCCCCAAGAGGGACAGACCCACTAGATAATGGTTTCCCTCCTGCAATTGATTGTGTGTGTATGGTAAGGGTCTGCATTATCTAATGTAAAGGTGTTCCAACATGATTTTGTGGAACATAAGGAGTTGTAGTGTGAAAAGGTGTAGTGGTGGGAGTAACGGTCGAAGCACATTGTGCATTATTAGGTGTTACAAATACAACATTAAGTTGGATTTGTGATGACGTAGCAGTAGGATTGACTACTTGTTCGATGGGATGATCAATAATCTGACTGAACGGTCCTGCCTCAGCTGCAACAGAGGCAAGATGGTCATGGGGATCAAGAGGTGGCCGATTAAAGTTAAAATGTTCATAAAGATCATGTCCCAATGGCATCCTCCATATGGAATGAACAGGTGTTTGTTGTGGATTTACCATGCCAGCAGACCAGACAGGAGTTATGTACTCATCATAATCATGTTGTGTGTCTTCCATCTGTGTTTTGGTATATGGCCTCGACGACAGACATTTAACTTCCTCTTATATTACATTACTGAACGAGTCCAATCGAACAAGAAGTGGTTCGAGAGGACCTTCTGACACAAGGGTAGTATGAGGAATGGATTCCTCAACCGTAACCAAGGGGCTTTCAATATTTTCTAACAAAGGAGTAGCAACGCTCCCAGCGTCGGAGCAATTTTCTAGCTCTTCATGGTAAATGTATTCAGGTGAATTAGGAGGTAAGGGTCCATAGACTTCCAGAGGAAACCCTTGCATCCCACGTGATCTACGAATACCTTTATCATCGACTGTCTCAATCTTGAAAAATTATTAAATAAACCAACAACACATGCTAAAAAATCTAGAAGAACCAACAAGAAAAAAAAACCTTCTCTCAATGACCATACTTGTTGGTGATGAAATCCAACATCACGTAATCAAATTGAGAAGGCGATAGGATATGAGTGTGTGGAACAATTACATTGGCGACATGATTAACGGACTTACACCTTGGTGCAAGCTTCCATACAATAATCATGGATTTACCCTCCAAGGAGCCCGAGTGAGTTTGACCAACGTCTGTTTCAGGTACAACAAAGACTTCCCATCACCATCACCTTGTGTGAGGACCCTAAATATTATGGATACTAAGGACACCAACTCGCAGTCAGCCTCTGAGAGGGTACAGTCGGTAGTCCTATCTGAACATATGGGCAGGATAAAAATTCTAAAATCCTTCGAGAGAAATGACGACAAGTGGATCGGTAGAACTCCAGAGGACCCCGAATGGATTCGGAATTTATGAAGCACCAAGACCAAATGAAGACAGTTGGACCTCAAGAAGAACCCCTAATATACAATCTTACTACTATGAACGGTTAAACCTTGGAGGGATCATCTTTGTGGCTCTCTTAAACACAACCTCGTGTGTAACCCCTGTGTGAGAGGGGGATCCCATCTATGCTTATACGAAAATTGGATTTACTCTCCCTATCACAAGATGCTAAGTTTTTTTTAATCCTTTGGAGAGTTGTACTCATAGCCTAATCCAAAGCGTTAATCATAGTCTAATGTTGGTGCAAGAATCTAAAAAGAAAAATTTCTAGATAGATTTTAATTAACATTGATTTTAGTGGTTTTTCTTTACTTAGAGGTGAATGAGAGTGAAACTGATGATGTTAAGGCTCGAATCCAAAAGAAGAAAAATAAAAATGATAAGAAAATGTTTATTTTTATGAACTTCTATTTACGGGAAGGAGAAGAGTTTTTTTCTTTCTTTCAATGTGTCGACTTTCAGTAGCTTGTTTGAATAAGAGACTCCATAGACCAATAAAGGCACTGGGGTTTAGTTGCAGTTTCAAGTTTCAATCTGAATAAAGACTTCATATCCCAACAAAGGCATTGGGTTGTAGTTACATTTTTGAACCCCATAGATGCATGGCTGAGAAACAATGGCATAGCTACATGGCTGGCAGACAGAAATAGAGGTAAGAAAAGGAAGGTGGGAGCAAGTTATTGAAAAATAAGGCACCTGATCTATTATTCTTAGCACCTCACAGGGAAGTGATATCCTTTGTTGGAGCCAATGTTGGAACTTAGGTATGCATCACGTCCTTACCCCTTTGATTCACCTATAACATCTTCTTATAGCCTGATTCTTTGATTTGTTCTTGCTAAGTTATTCTCCACGTTTTAATTTTTTCTCTTTAATTGATTCTTTGTGCCATCATATTTTTTTCTTGAGGGGTTATTGCATGTCATTGATTTGGTTGGAAACACGTGTCATCAAATTTATCACTAATATAGCATGTAGCAGGTCGACCAAGTCCTTTTTTAAACAGGAAACATCCAAAAGAAGAATGTAACAATTCAAAAGTAGTCAATTTCGGGCTCAGATTGTGGGAACAAACATGTTAAAATTGCAATGATGGAGATCCAACATGCCACTAAGATCAACGTATTTCGTGCATTCGGGGTTTTCAACATCATGCGAGGTTTAAAAAAAATCATAGATCTTTGAAGAGCCGAATGTCAAAGTGTCGAACCACCGAAGTCCCAAAGTGATGTCAGACTGCCACGTCACTCTGAGCCCGTACTACTCCAAGAGATATTCATGCTTCACAATCCAAAACTTCTAAAGCCCAACGTGTCGAAGAATATGACACTCATATGTCAAGACATGTGGCAACCATCTGGCGCTGACACATGGCATCCATATGGCACTGACATGTGGCATCCATCTGGCACTGACACATGGCATTCATACGGCATTGACATATGGAATTCATTTCAGGAACCTTAGGACACATCATCTGCTCAATTTCGAGTGACAAATGTCACTCTCCTTCTGAGACACCTCACTTCAGGCCCGTACTACTCTGGGATATTTCCATGCTTTACATCCAGAAACTCCTGGAAGCCGAAGTGTTGAACCATCGAAATCTCAAAGTCACATCAGGCTGCCACGTCGCTTTGGGCCCTACCACTCCGGGAGAAATTCACTCTGGGAGATTTAGATGTAGTGCAAATCACAAACCTCTGAACG
>SNQJ01S0041214.1:96527-136457 GCA_010110895.2 Picea sitchensis
GCGACCTCGTGCTTAACTACGGTGTGAGCGGAGCCTCCCGACGTCACTAATTACACAATTGGTTTCACCACTCTCTGGTCAGACACATATGTTTAGTTTAATAGCCTTGGAGAAGTTTACTCACAAAATCCTATTCCAAGACTTTATGTCTTATGCTTGTTTGTGTACCCTGAGAAATAAAATCGTTTCTAATCAATTTTAGTTAATCATCGTTACTTTTAATGGATTTTGTTTACTCAAGAGGTGTGGTCGTGAAACTCATGGTATTATGACTCGACATATCAAAGAAACGAATATAAAAATATTGCTAAGTCCTAATCTTAAATTGTCAAGAGATAGTAAGCTTCTAAATGCAACTTTCAATGCAATTTCTACAATTTCAATAAAATGCGATATTTCCACGTGTCAAGATCAATACTAAGTAATCAAAAGAGAAAATGCCATAATGCAAAATGAACAATTTTTTTTGTTTGTATTTTCGATATAAAGAAAAGAAAATGCAAGCACTGAATAACAACTTGATATACAGACCCTACTACAAACGAAAAGAGACAAACCAAGCAAGATACCAAGAAGCAAACACTCATACCAATGTGCAAGGACAACCAATGAAAAAAATGATAAGAAAGAATATCGTCCGAAAATACAACAATAAGAAGTTTTCCTATCACTCTGTAAGCACTTAACAGTTAGGACAAAGACCTAAGAAGATTCAACAACCAACCAAACTCACCTAGCAAACATCAAACTCAACCAGTAAGCCTAAGAGCTAATGTACACGACTGTTTGAGAAAAACTCATGTATGTACATGCCCTACAGAAGGACAACTTGTGTATGTACGCGTCTATCAAGGGAAAAACCGCGCATGTATAGTAAAACACTACCAGGGCAAGGATTAAGCCAAGAAACTCAGATGCAAAGTAAAAATAGGCTGTCAAGAAATCGGGTGACAAGGAAACTCAGGCTAATAGAGAAAAATCAAGGAGAAAAAAACTACAAACCCCAAACAAAAGATCAATTCCCCAGTATGGTCACCAATTCTATTATGAGGAAAATCTCTCTATGGCATGGGGTAAACCACAATAGAAGAAATGACACGTAGAAATCAACTCTAATCCCAAGTATGCTATATAAATTAAATGCTAAYAAGACAAGGTCAAGAGCCTACCTCGTTCGGATGWTCGATGAAGACCACCATTGAGCACGCAACTCAAAGCTTAATACCTGCAACTTGTACTCAACAACCAAGATACACAAGAATATGGTGATAATATATAATGTTAGCATATATATTAGCATAATCCATTAACATACATAACAAATACGCCCATGGAATAATAATTCAAATATTTGCAAGATATCAATTGGATGAGAAAAGAGTATTTCTATTAAAATAATTAGCAGAAGTATGTAGGTGACAAACTGTTGTAATGACACATATCGAAACCGAGAAAMTGAGTCCCTCAAGCTAGGCCTCCACCAATTCAATCCTCCACCAAAGGAAAGATCATATAAAGAAGATAATGAGGTTCTCCATCACAAAGAAGGAAGATCTTGGGGGTTGAACAATGAGTTCAAACTTTCAAGGATAAAGGGATGCAGACTCAATGTGAAGTGAAATTTATCCAGAGTATATTTGCTCTCAAAATTTGAATTCTCTCCTCCTCCAAGGCTTGGATATGGCTCAATTTATAGCCTTCAAATGGAACTGAAGGGACGAGTCAGAGCGTTTCCAATATATGAAAGGTCAAGGATCATGGATCTCGTGACGTTGCATGGAAACCCAACACAATTTTTAATCTTGAGCACCAAACCCAATGTACGCGGGCTATAGTGGAGCAACTTGCATATACTCTTATTGTCTAACTGGTAGGGCGCGTATATGTGGAAACATGTGCTTTTTTGGCTCTGGAAGGTTAAAAAAAAGGGGACTTCAAGTCTTCATAGGGAAATGGAAAGGCCATCCAAGCAAGTTGCATGGGGTGAGAAATTTTTTTCTATATCAAACATAAAACAATATTAAATAGAAGAACCTTTCTAGACTATCCTCCTATCCATATAACAACATTTAATCATAATAAGAAAGAGACAACAGAAAAATAGTGCACAAGATATACGTGGTAAAACCCCAACATAGGGAGAGATCCACAGGAATGTATTGTCTTCTTTATTCTTCAGAAATCTCCAATATTGCACTTGAGAGAACCTCCAAAAATGATTTACCCTTGACAAAGGTAATACTTTTTCAACATGTATTTCAAGGGTCTCTCTTACCTCTATTATATACCAAGAGATATGGTGGAATTACATCCCAATAATACATGTGGGATAAATTCAATTTCACCTCTTTATATAATAAATGATAACAAGAGTGTTTTACGCCATGGTGAATGTGGGATAGATCTTTTACATAATATTACAACTTCTTCCAACATAACACTAGATATTATTACATTCCAAAGTAACACATTCCGACACTCCCCCTTAATGATGACTAGGGAGAATGAACACTTATGGAGGAAGATGACATTAAAATACCTTCCAACATTCCCTACAAGAATAAGAAGACAACATTGTCGAAAGTAACACATTCCAATACTCCCCCTTAATGAAGACTGGGGATAAGGAACACTTATGGAGGACTATGGAATTACATCAACACAAGTTTTTCCAAATCATTAGTAATGTCGTGCAAGGAGAAATAATGTTACATTTGAGTAACCTAGTCTGTGGGATATGAGACATCATTTTTTTTCAGCTCGAGTATGGGAAGATGCAATTCATAGTGAAGGTAGTTGGAATGAAAAGCTTAGGAATGGAGGAATCAACACCTTATGGGTTATAAGGTTGTTTAGATGAGGTACAACCTCTGGGTGGATTCATCAATTCATTGATCTTGGAAACAAAGCGTTCAAGGTTGTGGTCCATGTGTGCATGGATGACTTCCATTTTGTCCTCTATGGTGGAATTAATGGTGGAATTGATGATGGACATATTGGCATTGATTTGTTTCATTTTATTCTGAGTCTTAGAGAGGTTAGAGGACATGGTATTGAGGTGATGTACAAATTCTTGGTTTTGTTTGGGACATGGTGAAGGGAAACAACAAGAATGGGGCTGGTGGGTCCGCACGAAAAGTGGATACTGGTAAAGGGTACCAATATGATTAGTGTAAAGAGAGGAATACAATGGAATGGGTGGAAAATAATGGTATCGGGAAGGGTGGGTGGGTCCACAGAAAAAGAAGGCTTACAAGTGATAGACACCACTACGATTAGGGAGAAGAGAGGAATCCAATGGGAGAGATATCAAATAAGGGTGTCAGCGGGACCACTATACTCTTTTTTTAACTCTTGTGGAGTTATACTCCGACCTAAAGAATATTTTAGTGACAACATGCCCAAATTGTTAATAGAGAAAATTGTGTAGGAATTTCGCAACCTAGATGTAGGAGGCATGGTTGTGTTGCAAAAGTTCCCTTTTGTTTATGTTTTATTCTATTCCTTTCCCAAGGGTTAGGGTTTGCAGGGTTCCTATATACAAAGGTTTTCCCTGTGTTATAACTCTTTAATATATGTGCGAGGTTGAATAATAGTATTTGGACCAATATCTCGGGGAACCAACTAATAAGGATTGACCATACCCTTAGCCGTACTACCCGATTAACTAGGTACTAGAGAGTAGTCTTCCTAAGTGTTGTTCTTAGTTCCACTATAGCAATCAAGCGATCGATGTCTTGATCTATAGTTGGTTTCAGGAGATCTACAAGAATCCCTATATACCCGGTGGCATGTGGGAGTGATGGTCGTGTACATGTGTTATCTGATGAGGTACTACTCAAAGGGGTTCCAACAGGGGTCACATAGGTTTCCAACAAGGTGAAACATTTTTTTCAAGTAACTTGTGAAACCATCTGTAATTCCTGTGTGTAGTCTTCCCTAACCACACTTTTACCTACCAAATGATAGATCTTTGTTCTTTAAAGATGCCAACAATACATGTCTCTACCACACAAAAACATTTCCCGCAATTTATGAAAAGGAAAGTGATCTAATACCACTTGTATGGTACCAAATGTATTATAATAATAAGAAAAAGAAATATAACGACAAATACCAACAGAGCAACAAAATATAGAGAACAATAACACCAACAATGATACCTTTATTGTTAGAAATTGAAGCTAACTTGCCTCTTTGATGGAGAACCTATAAAAGAGCAGAGCTCTATTACAATAATTCTTAAGACATGACTTTATCATGCCTTCTACTCCTATTTATACTAATTATATCTTCAAAAGAACATTCTAGAGGAAGATCTTTCTAGAAGCAAAAAATGATATTAAGTCTTCTTATATTAGACTTATTTACATTATTATCTAGGCCTTATTTACTAATGTTGTCCTTTATTACATAGAAAATATATTATTCTACCTACATCAGGGGTTAGGGAGGTTAGGTCCCTAACACAATGCAATAATGGTTCATGGTAACATGATTTTTCTTCCTCTAGACATGATCCAATACTTTCAAGATATTTATTTGGCTTATTTAAACCAAGTGGCTAATGAGGTGACTACTAATGTATGGGGACAAGGTTGGAAATACCATTTACAATTAGGAATAGAAGGAGTTTGGGATAACTTCTAGAATGATTTCTTAGTACAACTAAGAAGAGGCCATGTTAGACTTAGGGAGGATGTAGATAGAATTGTTTGGACTCATAATAAATCTATAGGTTTATATATTGCTAGAGAAGGCCATCAAGTTTTGATGTATACTAAGTTAGAGAAATTCCTTGGTGGTGGTCCAAGATATGGAATGTTCAAGTTTCAAAAAAGGCTCAAGTCTTTATGGGGTCGACTTTAACAAATACAGTTCTCAAGTGGAAAATGTTATAGAAAACATAGAAATAAGGGCCTATGATTTGTATTTTATGCATAAAAAATGGAGAGTCGTTCTCTCATATGTTTATACATTGTTCGTTCACCCAATAGATCTAGAAGGATGTCGGTGAATGGCTAAATATGAGGAATATTTTGTAAGTTACATGTGTGGAACAATGCTTATATCAATGGTTCCATAAACAAAAAATGAAAGATTATAACTCTACTCCATTTTTGGTCTTGTGGGGGACTTGGCTTGTGAAAAATGCTTTGAATTTTGAGGATAATCACGGGGACTTGGCTTGTGAAAAATGCTTTGAATTTTGAGGATAATCATGTACAAACATTTTAGACATTTCCAAAAGTGGTCTCCTTATATAAATTCTATAGGGAGGAAGACAAAATATAAATTCCTTGGTGGGTTGGGGAATTATTGATTGATAAGAATAAGAACTAGGGATTTTTTATGGTGCATGTCAGGGTCTAGAGAAAATATGTGGCATATGAGGAGTATTATACTTATTAGATTCCAATTTGTATAAATTTAAAGCAAGCTTCGATAGATGAACTAACAACTATGTTGAACTGGTTGTATTAAGGATCCTTCTTAAGTTGGAAATTGATAAAAACATATATTCAATTCAGGTATTTGGAGAATCTATGCTACTGAATAAGTGGATAAATGTATAACAAAACATTAAAAAATACTCTCTCCAGTACTTAGTTGCTCATTTGAAAGATGTTGCAAGTATTTTCACTGATATTTCCATCCTACATGTGGTATTGAATGTTGAGGAAGATCCATTATCTAAAGAAGGTATTATCTTGTTGTCTGAAGATCATATATTATTGGAATCCTGACACAAGTTTATTATGGAATATAATAACTATCTTAATTTTCATTGAAATTATATTGTTTGAGGGATATAGGTGTAGCTTCACAATGTCTTCAATTTTTACTTGAATTTTGTAAATTGTGTTAAAACATGCATTAGAAGGAAAACATTGTCCTTAACACTAACTATTGAGCGAGGACTCAAGGATAAAATTTGAACCCTTCATTTCCATTCAAGGTCCCTTTATCCCTTCATAGAAGGGAATTAAATTATTTCCCCTAAAATAATTAAACTAAAATTTTTTCTGCTAATGAAGAAGTGGGGATCATTCCATATCAATTGCAAATAAAGGGCTATCACTCTTACAACATGTCAATATTTAATTATTAAGAATAGATACTTGAAAATCTAGACATAATGTCTTTATGAATTTCAAAGTGTTATAATATATTACTAATACATCAACTTAGTAGTTGATAAGTGCTATAGGTTCCTTTTGCAACTTATGTACATTAGCTTTCCATGCATATAGATTGGTACTCTAGTGGCTATTGATCCCAATGTTGGGTAAACATTTGTACACCTATGATTACTTGTCTCCATGTTGAACATCACTTTCACAGGAATGAACATTACATTAATTGTAAAACTTACTCAAGAGGCTTTCCCAAGTAGTTGGTCTTAAGCAACTATAAAAGTACATTGAAGAAATGTTTTTTCAATTAATTGTTTTTTCTCAATGATTGTTTTGAAAAAGTTTCTCAAAATCATACTAATAACTAGTTGTAAGTCTTTCTTGAAATAATACTTTAGGGAGATTCTATTTGGTGACATAAGAACTTGATTCTACATTTGTGCCATTGGAACCCAACTTCCATGAAAATTATGAATCTAATTTATATTGTGGCAATTAATCATAATTACAATAAGAAAATGACAACTTTTGCACAACATAGTTTTATATTTTTCATTAACTATAAATTTTGATGAATAGCTAACCAATCTCAAAATTGGATATCAAAACCTCATTAGTCTCACCTTTGACCATTATGAGCACTTCTAATGAGCTCAAATTACAATATCTTCAATGCATCTCATAAAATGATATGAATTTCTAATTGAGGTTCCAATTGTGAAATATTTTAGGATATATTTATGGAACCACATAATGGTTGATGCTACTAGATTCTTAGAGTGAAAAGTATTAAAAATGTTCACATATACCTCTTGAAGTTCTAGAGTGAAATCCATTCTTTAGTATTTACTAATGTTTGTAGTTCTTCTTGATTAGGTTAGAGAGAATATTGTTTCATTCAAGTGTAAATTATATCATATTGATTAGGTATTTTTTTGAAAGATTCAAGAAGCCAATACCCATTGTGTTTGAGATTTATTTGGTAGTTGTTTGTTTTGAAAAATGTCATTCTCTTGTATTGATCCCAACACGAGAAAAATGCTTACCTTTGTTCAAACCAATAGACATACATTCAATTTGTTTTACAATTATATTTCGAAATTAAATAGTTTTAATATGTTTCAAGATTTAATGATTGCTTGCATTATAGGGATCACGTTTTATATATGTGTGGGTGAAATCTTAAATATGAATTTTGTTTTGGTGAAATGGATCCTCCTTTTTTTTTTCCAAATGAAAAACATTGTTTATTTTAATTTGTCTACATAGAAATATTCAACCAACAATAACCCTTCAAATTAAAATATGACCCCACCCTTCAAATTTGATCCTTAGAGGGGAGTCCAAAGTACCATAATCTCAAACATTAATTTTTAGTCAAATTTGATCCTTAGAGGTGAGTCCAAAGTAACATCATCTCAAACAATGATAAGTACTTGATTCTCTATAAGAAACCACTTGTGGAACTAAAGGCATGCCGACATTCCTATTCAATGATGAAATATGGAACATAGGAGTGATCCCTATATATCTGATGGTACATGAGAGTGATGGTTGTGTACATGCGTTATCTAATGCGGTACTACTCAAAGGGGTACCAACAAGGTGAAACATTTGTTTCGAGTAACCTGTGAAACTATCTATAATTCTTGCATATATTCTTCCTCAGCTGCAATTTTACCTGCTGAATGAAAAATCTCTGTGCTTTAAAGAGGCCGACAGTACATGTCTCTATCCTGAAATTTTATTTCCCATAATTTATGCAAAGGAAAGTGATACAATACCACTTATAAGGTACCATATGTATTATAATAAGCATACACACAAATATTATGACAAATACCACCAAAAAAACAAAATATAGAGAACAATAACACCAACAATGATACCTCTATTGATAGAAATCCAAGTTCACTTGTCTCTTTGAGGGGGAAACCTCTAATAGAATAGAGCTCTATCACAATAATTCTTAAGACAAGACTTTCTCATTCCTTCTACTCCTTTTTATACTATTTATATCTTCAAAAGAACATTCTAGAGGAAGATCTTTATAGAAGATGAAACTTCTATTAAGTCTTCTTACATTAGACTTGTTCACATTATTATCTAGGCCTTATTTACTATTTCTGACCTTTATTACATAGAAAACATATTATTCTACATACATGAGGGGTTAGGGAGGTTAGGTCCCTAACACAATGCAATAATGGTTCATGGTAACATGGTTTTTCTTCCTTTAGACATGATCCAATACTTTCAAGATATTTTTTTGGCTTGTTTAAACCAAGTGGTTAATGAGGTGACTAATAATGTATGGGGACAAGGTTGGAAATCCCATTTACAATCAGGAATAGAAGGAGATTGGGATAAATTCTAGAATTATATCTTAGTAGAGATAAGAAGAGGCCGCATTATACTTAGGGAGGATGTACGCAAAATTGTTTGGACTCATAATAAATCTAGAGGTTTATATATTGCTAGAAAAGGCCATCAAGTTTTGATGTCTATTGACTTAGAGAAATTCCCTAGTGGTGGTACAAGATATGGAAGTTTAAAGTTTAAAAAAAGACTCAAGTCTTTATGTGGTTGACTTTAACAAACAAAGTTCTCAAGTGGAAAATGTTATAGAAAAGATAGAAACAAGGGCCTATGATTTGTATTTTATGCATGAAAAATGGAGAGTCATTCTCTCATATGTTTATACATTGTTCATTCACCCAATAGATCTAGAAGGAATATTTTGTAAGTTACATGTGTGGAACAATGCTTATATCAATGGTTCCATAAACAAAAACTGAAAGATTATAGCTCTATTCCATTTTTTGTCTTGTGGGGGACTTGGCTTGTGCATAATGCTTTAAATTTTGAGGACAATCATGTAAAAACATTTTAGACATTTCCACAGGTGGTATCCTTAAATAAATTTTATAGGGAGGAAGACAAAATAAAAATTTCCTAGTAGGTTGAGGATTATTGACTGATAAGAACAAGAACTAAGGATTTTTTTATGGTGCATGTTAGGGTCTAGAGAAAGTATGTGGCATATGAGGACTATTATACTTATCAAATTCCCATTTCAATAAATTTAAAGCAAGCTTCAATAGAGGAACTAACAAATATGTTGAATTGGTTGTATTAAGGACCCTTCTTAAGTTGGAAATTGATAAAAACATATATTCAGTTCAGGTATTTGGGGAATCTATGCTACTGACTAAGTGGATAAATGGAAAACAAAACATTAACAATGACTGTCTCCAACACTTAGCTTCTCATTTGAAAGATATTGCAAGTCTTTTCACTGATATTTCCATCCTACATGTGGTATTGAATGTTGAGGCAGATCCATTATCTAAAGAAGGGATTATCTTGTAGTCTGAAGATCTTATATTATTGGATTCCTGAGATGAGTCTATTATGGAATACAATAACTCTCTTATTTTTCATTGAAATTATATTTTTTGAGGGATATAGGTGGAGCTTCACAACTTCTTCAATTTCTACTTGAATGTTGTAAATGGTGTTAACCACATGCATTAGAAGGAAATCATTTTCCTTACCACTAACTATTGAGTGAGGACTCGAGGATCAAATTTGAACCCTTCATTTCCATTCAAGATCCCTTCATCCCTTCATAGAAAATAATTAAATTATTTCCCCTAAAAAAAATTTAAACTAAAAAAGTGCTCTTCAATGAAGAAGTGGGGATCATTCCATATCAATTGCAAGTGAAGGGCTATCACTCTTACAACATGTCAATATTTAATTATTAAGAATAGGTATTTGAAACTCTAGACATAATGTCTTTACGAATTTCAAAGTAGTATAATATATTAATAATACATGAACTTCGTAGGATATAAGTGCTATTGGTTCCTTTTGCAACTTATTTACATTAGCTTTCCATGCATATAGATTGGTACTCTAGTGGCTATTGATCCCAATGTTGGGTATACATTTGTACACCTATGGTTACTTATCTCCATGTTGAATATCGCTTTCAGAGGAATGAACGTTACATTAATTGTAAAACTTACTCAAGAGGCTTACCCAAGTAGTTGGTCTTAAGCAACTAGAAAAGTACATTGAATAAATGTTCTTTTAATTGATTGTTTTTTCTCAATGATTGTTTTTGAAAAAGTTTATCTTGGTGTATCATACTAGTAACTAGTTGTAAGTGGTTCTTGTAATAATACTTTAGGGAGATTCTATTTGGTGACGTAGGAACTTGATTATGCATTTGTGTCATTGGAACCCAACTTCCATGAAAATTATGAATATAATTTATATTGTGACAATTAATCATAGTTACAATAAGAAAACGACAACTTTTGCACAACATAGTTTCATATTTTTCAATAACTATAACTTTTGATGAATAGCTAACCAATCTCAAAATTGGATATCAAAACCTCATTAATCTTTCCTTTGACCATTATGAACACTTCTAATGAGCTCAAATTACAACATCTTTAATGCATCTCATAAAATGACATGAATTTCTAATTGAGGTTCCAATTGTGAAATATTTTAGGATATATTTATGGAACCATATGATGGTTGATGCTACTGGATGTTTAGAGCGAAAAGTCTTAAAATTTTTCACATATACCTCTTGAACTTATAGAGTGAAATCCATTTTGTAGTATTTACTAATGTTTGCAGTTCTTCTTGATTAGATTAGAGAGAATACTGTTTCATTCAAGTGCAAATTGTATCTTCTTGATTAGGTATTTTTTTGAAAGAGTCAAGAAACCAATACCCATAGTGTTTTGAGATTTATTTGGCAATTGTTTGGCTTGAAAAATGTCATTCTCTTGTATTGATCCCTACACTAGAAAAATGCTTACCTTTGTTCAAACCACTAAACATACATTTAAGTTGTTTTACAATTACATTCCTAAATTAAATAATCGAGTTTTACATATGTGTCGCTGAATTCTTAAGAAGGAATTTTATTTTGGTGAAATGAATCTTGTTTTTTTTTCTTTCAACATTGCTTGTTTTACTTTTCACATATACCTCTTGAAGTTCTAGACTGAAATCCATTTTATAGTATTTACTAATGTTTGCAGTTCTTCTTGATTAGATTAGAGAGAATAATGTTTCATTCAAGTGCAAATTATATCTTCTTGATTATGTATTTTTTTGAAAGAGTCAAGAAACCAATACCCATAGTGTTTTGAGATTTATTTGGCAATTGTTTAGCTTGAAAAATGTCATTCTCTTGTATTGATCTCTACACTAGAAAAATACTTACCTTTATTCAAACCACTAAACACTCATTTAAGTTGTTTTACAATTACATTCCTAAATTAAATAATCGAGTTTTACATATGTATCGCTAAATTATTAAAAATAAATTTTGTTTTAGTGAAATGAATCTTGATTTTTTTTTTTTTTTCTACATTGTTTATTTTACTTTGTCTACATAAAAATATTCAACCAACAATAACCCTTCCAATTAAAACATGACACCACCCTTCAAATTTAGGGAGTCTAAAGTAACATCATCTCAAGCATTGATGTTTAGTCAAAGTTCATTTTTAAGAAGAATCCAAAGTATCATCTCAAACATCGGTAAATACATACAAGATTCTTTAAGATTCTCTATAAGAAGCCACTTGTGGAACTAAAGGCATGTCTACATTCATATTCAATTATGACATACTTGATTTTCTATAAGATGAATCCAAAGCAGCATCATCTCAAGTAAATACTTGATTCTCTATAAGACTTGTGGAACTAACGGCATGTTTGCATTCATATTCAATTATGACATATGCTAAAATCTAAAGACATATCCCAATCATATTCAATTATGATATTTCATGTTAAAATTTTGCTTTTGAGGAGAAAATAAATGCATTGATTATGACATTTTAAGGTCGTGGAGAATATAAATGCATTATTGACCGTAAATGTACCAATGACATTCATTGTACACCTGGAATCATTACCTTCTTATATAAATATGTGCATAACACTTATTAAATATTTAGAGTCCAATGCTTCTTGGGGAAGGGAAGGGTAATGATTCAACATGAACTTTGCAAACTTTGCACTTTTAACTTGTATTGTTATATTATAAGTGTTTTCAGTATGAGATTATCAAATTATTTGTATTTCCCATGGGTAGTCATCAAATTGTATTTCCCATGGGCACTCTAATTAAAATTGGTATTTTTTTTTTNTTGCAAACTTTGCACTTTTAACTTGTATTGTTATATTATAAGTGTTTTCAGTATGAGATTATCAAATTATTTGTATTTCCCATGGGTAGTCATCAAATTGTATTTCCCATGGGCACTCTAATTAAAATTGGTATTTTTTTTTTATTCCTTTATATTGTTTTGGTATTTTCTTATATGTAAGTATATTCGCATCATTAAAAGGTGGTATTTTTTTTTATTCTTTTATACTGTTTTGGTCTTTATACTGTTTTGGTATTTTCTTATATGTAAGTATATTTGCATCATTAAAAGGTGGTATTTTTTTTTATTCTTTTATACTGTTTTGGTATTTTCTTATATGTAAGTATATTCACATCATTAAAAGGTGATGCAAATCTCTTCTCCTTTAGATATGGAAACATCGTCATCTTATAAAACATTGAAAGCCATGGAATGAGGTGTTGTTTAAGCCTTGCAATTGTATGGTCTTACTGGTCTGATCAGTTTTGATCAGTTTTGTTTAAAATTTGGTTAGAGTTTTAGAAGAAATGTTGGAATTGCAAATATTAGTTGTTTAAGTTGAACAATTTTGGTATAAGTGTAATAGAGGTTTTTCAGGATGTTGAATCTATTTATGCATTCAAAAATGCAATTTAAGCTTGATGAAAAATTGCAATTTCACCAACAATTACATAGTGTGATGGTTGCCAGAAAAAATCCAAAAAAAGAAATTTTTTAAACTTGTCTTATGTAAAATAAACAATCATCCTCATAAATTGTTATGCAAATAATGCATAAAGAAACTAGCTTATCTCACCAGTTTTAAAAAACTGATCTAAGTTAATAAGCAAACAAACTATAAATTTTTTATGAAAGTTTTCTTTTGGGTCAAGCCAGGTATAATTCTTCCTCTTCTCTTTTTTACAGTAACATAAAGCTATTTTTTTTTTGTAAATAAAAAAGGGGGACTTTCCTATTACTTATCTTTTAGAGTACAAAAAATGCAACATGGCACAGTCTCCCAATTGTTCCACCAAATTAGCGGAAACTAGAACAAGTGGCAGACTGTGATGTCACTATTCAAAATAACAATCCGCCATCTGCCTTGCCAAACAAAAACTAGAGCAAGTGGCGGATTCGAGTTTTTGTTGAACTGTGCTATGCATCTAAGAAATACTATCCACTGAAAAAAGATGACAAAACTGTAAAACTACATCATCGCAGTACATAGAGCTGAGTTGAGATTGTACGAGGTGACCAGAGCAAAGAAATTACACATTTGCACCTGGGGGTATGTTGTTCGGAGCGTTGTTGAAGGGGTCATCCCTGGGCTGGATCACGAAAGGCCTCGCACAGGTCGGGCAACGCTGAGCTGCTGGTGCATTCAAGAAGGCATCATAGAGCATGTCAATCCGCTGGTGCATGAGGGTGTCTCGGTGTATCTGGGTAGCCATCTGGTTCCTTGGCTCAAAGGCGAGATCGAGCTGCTTTGGATGGAAGAAAGGTGGTGGAGCTTGGTAGAAATAAAGGAGTGTTGTGAGTAGTGGAGGTGCCAAGACTGGTTGGCCCTCCACTTACACTCCCAGGTTCACCGGTGTCGTGTCCATTGCCTCCACCACCTTGACCTCCTCCGCCACTGTCCGACCTTGGCTGTCCATGTTCTGAATTGAGGCCGCAAAGTCCAAATGGAGGAATTCCTCTAGGAATTTGTCCTCAATTATACATGTGACTTCTTCCATGGTGGCTAAGGCTGGGGCGCTTGTGCTTGCTAGAATATGGCCGGGGGCTGCCAATTATCCGACACTTTGAAGAGGAGGGATTCCGGAGGAAACTGGAAGGGTTCCTCCAGAATCTCCTCTTCAACGTATGCCATTGATGGCGTTCTTGGTTTCTCCCGTTGCTGAGTCCATGCCATGGAAAAAGCACGATCAAGCCTCTTCACTCTCCGCTATCGGGAAGCTAGGCTATACCAGGTTGGGTCGGGTTTTGGCTTGCCTCTTTCCCTTGGCATGGCGAAGTCGGGAAAATTGAAAATTCGTTGGGCAATTGCAATGAGAGCCGATTGGACGCAAAGCTCGTTCTCAGAGCGCCTAGGGTGATGGAGCGCAAGGGAGAAATGGAACCAACCTTGTCCGAGCGGGAGTGAAAAGCCAAGGCCCGACATGACTACTGTACTGATCCCCCCTTGCAATTACTCCTTGTGGCCACCATTTTTCTCATGCGAGGGAGCTGTCCTCCCCTTCTCGACAGACAGTAATGGCCTCCCTCCATTCAAGAGTGAGGTGAAAGGTTTTGACCTGCCATATTAATGGCTTGGGTCTGAGGCAGGCTACATGGCCTCCTGTTGCTATGTAACATAAARCTATTTTTTATTTACTTGTGTTATTTTTAATTTACTTTTCAATGAATTGTTTTAAAAAGTTGAAAAGTTTCATAACTAAAATTCCTATTATTAAAGTGGAATTGTACTTTTTACAAAGTTTGTTGGARAATTTTCAACAGAAATGATGATCTACTAAATAGTGAATTCATTTTTTAAATAGATGGAAAAGTTTCATAACTAAAATTCTTATTATTAAAGTGGAATTGTAGTTTTTACAAGGTTTGTTGGAGAATTTTCAACACAAATGATGATCTACTAAATAGTGAATCCATTTTTTAAATAGATGGAAAAGTTTCATAACTAAAATTCTTATTATTGAAGTGGAATTGTAGTTTTTACAAGGTTTGTTGGAGAATTTTCAACAAAAATGATAATCTACTAAATAGTGAATCCATTTTTTAAATAGATGGAAAAGTTTCATAACTAAAATTATTATTATTAAAGTAGAATTGTAATTTTTACAAGGTTTGTTGGAGAATTTTCAAAAAAATGATAATCTACTAAATAGTGAATCCATTTTTTTAAATAGATGGAAAAGTTTCATAACTAAAATTATTATTATTAAAGTGGAATTGTAATTTTTACAAGGTTTATTGGAGAATTTTCAAAAAAATGATAATCTACTAAATAGTAAATCCATTTTTTAAATAGATGAAAAAAAAAATATTATTTTCTTATTAATTTATTTTATTAATTATTATATTACTAAATATATAAACAAAAAAAACTCATATAACTAAAACAAAATCGTAAAAATATAACAATTATCATTATAATTATTATATTACATCATTATTATCAAAATCCAATTAATTAAATGTTTTAATGAAAAACAAAATTGCCAATTGCCATAATGGCAATTTCATCATCAACTCCAACACAGGAGAATGTGTCTATACATAGACAAACTAAGATTTAGGTTCAAGTATAACATGTAATGATTTTAGCATAAGAGTTGCTTATGACTTATATCTCTATAAACCTCCAATGTACTTTCAATTTTTTAAAAGAAACTATACCTTGAAAACACATCATTAATGTAAAAGAACATGGTGTTTGTTGAGATTGACAATACATGAAAATATTTATATAAATGGAACTAAAATTAATTTTAAACTTAATTTACTTATACTTCTATAAACCATCATAATTAATTATTTTTAAATACATTACATTATATTTGTAAGGAAAAATAAAATACGATGATAAGTTAATTTATGACTTATACCTCTAGAAACCATCACAATTAATTTTTTCGAAACACATTACATTATGTTTGTAAGGAAAAATAAAACACGATGATAAGGAACCTTTAAAGAGGACCTTTCTTCTCCTAGATGGGGTGACATCCATAGGGGTCGACGACTTCCATGTGGGGATGTCATCCACCGACAAGTCGACTTAATCGTTGTAACCCTCTCACACTTGTTCACCGGTCATAAAACACATTGACACTGACCAAAATAGATGGTGGAAGTTTTGAAACGATGACAATTGGTTGAGTGGGATGTTATAGCGTGTAATGTAGGTACAACAGATCTAGTATGCGGTTGGAATGATGTTGTGTTCAAATGAGAATATGCTCAAGGCGTACTCGGTTAGTATAGACAGGATAATGAACATGCGGGGAAGGAAATGGGCTCGTGGGAGAGGGACGAAGTTAGTTACTCATGACAAGAAGAGGAGGAGAGGATGGGAATCGAGGATGATGTCGAGGCCTTGTGTTAAATGTAGGTGGTCGAGTAATATGAATATGGAAATTTACGAATTGGGTCAGTATCTTTAAGTTGCAGAAGGTAGTTCTTCAAGTGAGTGGTGGTGGTTGTGGGAAGCTTAGAGGAATTTGGCTCAGGGGTGCTTTGCCACCCCGGGTCAGTCATTCCTCTCTATTCGGGTCAGTATAAGGTGGACGAATACTAAAGTAAGTAGATAACGAGATTCTCCTTGGGAGACAACGCCTATTGCAGACCCAATTTTTTTTCGGGGCCAAATATAGAGATTGGATTGCAACATAGGGGGTTTGAACCTATTCGGAGTAAAGGCACAACAAAGGGACGCAACTTGAAAGGTGACCATAGGAGACCCAAGAATAAGAGAGGGGAGGTGGAGCTACATACGCCAGTAGGCTCGATGCCCTGAGCCAGAGCAATGAGGGTTGTTGGGGAGGCGAGCAAGATTTCAAAACCTTTGCTCGGTATTGGAAAAGTGGGTTGCGACCATAGTGAAAGAGGCGGTGCTCAAGAAATGAAAGGCTATCTCAGAGGATGAAATTATGGCCGAAGCCCAGGACTTGGTAACAACCTTGAATCAATCCCGAACCCGAGACACCAAATATTTTTGTCTGGCAGAAACATATTGGTTAACCAAGGCTATGGTGGCTCAGGAAGTAGCTCAACAACATGAAGAAAACAAATCCACCCTACACGTCGTGCAAATTCTCAAGGCTAAATTCGAGCTATTCTGTAAAGCTCAATTTGGGGTTTGTTTCCAGGAAAGGCGAGTAGGAGACCATGGTGTGTTTCTGAGTCAACCAAAGGGAAACAAGGAGCGCCTAATTATGTTGGACAATGATTAGAAAAAACCTAGCAGGCGACCTAAGGAGAAACCAGACACAGAACTGCACAACCATATCGTAGAGTGATAGACTTGGGCTCAAGTTCTCTTATGTTCTCCTCTCTTAATTAGCTTAGATGTTTTTTTTTTAACTTGTTTTTCAATCATGGGGATTCTACATTTGATCCCTAGACTTAAATTTATAATATTTAAAGCTCCAGATAGTGGGAATACTTCTCGAATCAATTATAGTATAAGCATAACTAAGTTATTAATGGAAAACTCAAATACTACAACAGTTGAAGAGTCTAATTTCATACTCAACAGACTCCTCAATATTATGTGTGTAATTTTATCTATATATAATAGAAAATCTTATTTTTTTTTTCTTCTATATTCTATTTTTTTTTTTTTAAAGAATGAAGAACACTTTAAATTATCACATTTATAATTACATATAAAGTAAGGTTGATTTCCAATTATATTTAACCTGCTTTATAAATTTATGTTAAATTGACAGATTAGTGTAGTAAAGGGATCGAATTCATTAAAGAATGAAGAACACTTTAAATTATCACATTTATAATTACATATAAAGTAAGGTTGATTTCCAATTATATTTAACCTGCTTTATAAATTTATGTTAAATTGGCAGATTAGTGTAGTAAAGGGATCAAATTCATTAAAGAATGAAGAACACTTTAAATTATCACATTTATAATTACATATAAAGTAAGGTTGATTTCCAATTATATTTAATCTGCTTTATAAATTTATGTTAAATTGGCAGATTAGTGTAGTAAAGGAATTGAATTCATTATTTAATTTGACTTTATTTATATTTATTTGGATAATTTAAATTTTTATATTTATGAATTTAAAATCAATTTTATAAAATATAATATAAGTTAAATATTATTTTTATAAAATAAAAAGTTGATTATATGAAATTATTTTTTCAAAATAATGAAATATAAAAAATTAATTATATAAAATATTTTTTGTATAAACTATTACAAAAAATGATCATGTGAAACATAAGTATATATGAAAGATACTTGGATACTTCATCTAAAATTCTTGGTGGTAATTAATCTTTATTATGTGGATTTTTTAATTTTTTTTTTCAATTTTTCAATTTTATTAAATTTAATTTCTGTTTAATTTTTGGTTTGTTTAATTTTTTTTATAAAATATAATTACCTGTGGTGAATTGATACATTTTGGTTGTATTTGTTAAAATGTAAAATTAATTTTTAAACAGATAAATATTAAAAATTATTTAATATTCATAATATTGTTTAAATTTCTTTATAATGGTTTGTTTAATTTTTTTTATAAAATATAATTACCTGTGAATTGACATATTTTAGTTGTATTTGTTAAAATGTAAAATTATTTAAAAATAGATAAATATTAAAATTGTTTAATATTCATAATATTGTTTAATTTTCTTTATAAGATATAATTACCATGCCATATTTTGATTGTATGTGTTAAAATTTTGGTTGTATTTGTTAAAATGTAAAATTAATTTTTAAAAAGATAAATATTAAAAATTGTTTAATATTTATAATATTGTTTAAATTTCTTTATAAGATATACTTGCCATGCCATATTTTTTTTAATTGTATGTGTTAAAATATAAATTTAATTTAGAAAAAGATAAATATAAAGATTATTTAATATTCTTGCATTTGTTATTCCCTGCCTTATATATATTATGTTTTTATATGATATTGGTTTTTTCATTTTTTTTTTTTTTAATTCCATATAAATAATTCTATATAATTAAACTCTAATGCACTTCACCACTATTGATTCATGCTTCTCTATATTTGTGTTATGCATTGACAATGGCCATGGTGATGGAGTTTTAAGTGAATCTTTCTACAACTTATTGTTGTTGTTTACTGTTTTTTAGTGTTAATTTCTTAGTGAAGCATTTTCAAGAATAATTTGCATCACCATATCTTACATTACTTTAGGATTGAAAGTCAAAATTGCTAAATTGAAAAGAGTATAAATCAAAAGGGAATAAAGAGTTAAGTACATTGTTAGTGAGAATTAAACTCTAACTTTATTGGCACAAAAGATATATATCTTTTTACATCAACAAACATCCCATTTCTCACTTCAGTGTTATTAAGAAACATCATTTCAATGAACTATAAGGAAAGAGTATTTTAAATTTTTAACTATTTCATTTTCCAAGTACATATTAAAAGGTTATAAAATGCAGAAATATTAATGTTTATACGAGACTTGTTTTTAAATGAATAAATGTTGAAAGTATTTAAGTTATTAAGATATATTTTTAAGTAGGTCAAATATTGTTATTACACATATATTTCAAAGTTTAATTAAAAGGTTATAAAATTAATTTCTTAGTTTCAATCAATAGAAAATTGAAAAGTCTAAGTGAAGAAAGAAGGTGGATCTATGAAGGAAGTCACTGAAGAATATTAATTTTGTGGGACCTTTGTATTAGTGTACCAACTAATTATCGAGAAACCCTAAACTATGAATTCCATAAATAATTTTATATTTCTGGAAAAATGTATCTTTTGCATGAGAGAGATTAAATGTAGGGAGGCTTTTAAAAATCAAAGAGTCGATTGCCCATATTGTGAAAACTCTTTTTCTCTAATACAATATCAAAGTGACATGCAAATTCAATCTCAAATTAAGAAACTAGAGGATGAACTAGCTAAACGATGAGACAAATATAAATATCTCGAGAATATGTTTAGAGAAGCCAAAGAATATAGAATCTAGAATCTAGAACACTCATTTGAGAGATGGATTGTCATACAAAATATATACTTCTTAACACTCTTTTGGATTAGATTAGAAGTGAGGGGAAATTTGTCAAAACTGCCTCAAACTAGTGGAAATATATTGTTTCTACTTTTCTAGTGCTAGGATATAGTTTGTGGCATGGAAGGTTCGAGATGGGACCAAGGTCAGAATTGGTGTTGATGTAATAATGGGTTGCGGTAACATGATTTTTCTTATTCAATACATGATCCAATACTTTGATGATATTGATATGGTTATTTAAACCAAGTGGCTCATGAGGTGATCATTGATATCTGGGGACAAGGTTGGAAATCCCCTTTACGATTAGGACTAGAAGGAGATTCAGATACCTTTTGGAATGATTTCTTAGCAGATATGAGAAGAGGTCACACTAGACTTAGGGAGGACATAGATAGATTTTTTTCAACTCATAAGAAATTTGGGGGTTTTTATACTGCTAGAAAAAGATATGAACTTTTTATGTCTACTAATACTAGAGAAATTATTTGGTGGTGGTCCAAGATATCAAAGGTTAAAGTTTTGAAAAAGGCTTGATCCTTTATGTGTTTGTCTTTAAATAACACAAAAAGATAGAAACAAGGGCCTATGATTTGTATTTTATGCATGGAAAATGGAGAGTTTGCACATAGTTTGTTTACTCACCAAATTTGTAAGGATGGCAATTAGTGGTTAAATATGAGGAATCTTTGGTAGGGTACATTTTTGAAACAATGCTTAAATAAAAAATTTCATAAAAGGAATTGAAAGTTTATAGATCTATTTCATTTTTGTGGGGACTTGGTTTGTGCAAAATGATTTTACTTTTGAGGATCCTCATGCACAAACATTTCAGACATTTGCACAAGTGGCCTCCTTATATAAATCAATGGTTCCATAAACAAGAATTGAAAGTTTATAGATCTAATTTCATTTTTGGTTTTGTAGGAGACTTGGATTTCACCAAATGCTTTGAATTTTTAGGATCTCCATGTACAAACGTTTCATACATTTGCACAAGTGGCTTTCTTTTATAAAATTTGTAGGTAGGAAGACAAAATAAAAAATCCTAGGCATGTTGGGGAATTATTGATTGATAAGAACAAGTGTTGGGGATTTTTTGATGGTGCATAGAAATATCCACAACAAACACATAGCCTAAGAGGGATATTATACTTATCAGATTCCCATTTCTATAAATTTAACTCAATCTTGTGTAGAGGAACAAACAACTATGTTGAACTTGTTGCATTAAGGACCCTCCTTAAACTAACTATTGATAAAATCATATATTCACTTCAAGTATTTGGAAACTCTATACTAGTGACTAAGTGTATGAATGGCGAAAAAAACATTAATGCTATCTCTCTCCAATACTCAGTTGCTCATTTGAAGGACATTGCAAGTCTTTTCACTTTTATTTCCATCCCGCATATACACAGGGCACTGAATGTTGAGGAAGATTCATTATCTAAACAAGGAATTTTGTAGTGTGAAGATCTTATATTATTGGAATCTTGGGATGAGTCTATTAAGCAATATAATAGCTCTCTTAGTATTCATTGAAATGATATTGTTTCAGGGATACAGGTGGAGCTTCACATCTTCTGCAGTTTTTACTTGAAAGGAATGTCGTATATCATAGTGTTAACCACGTGTATTAGAAGGAAATCACTGGCCTTAACACTAACTATTAAGCGGGGAGTTCACAGTAGCACCATATCAAACATTGATGTTTAGTTGATTTTGTACAAAATGTATTTGTGGCACTTGATTCTTTACATGGGAAAAAGGTACTTGAATCTCTGTGAGAAGCCATAGTGAAAATCAAAGCATGTCCACAATCGTATTCAATTATGACATTTCAGGCTAAATTTAAAGGCATCACCACAACATTCATAACCTTGATTCATAAGTCTGATAACCCCTCATGCTTTGAGAACTTGAAATCAATTTCTTTGTGTAATTGCATATACAAAATTATCTCCAAGGTCATAGCTCGGAGGATGAAAGGCATTCTATCTAGGTAGATCTCATCAAAATAGTTTGGTTTCTTGGAAGGAATACAAATTCATGAGGAGGTGGGAGTAGCGCAAGAAGGGATACACTCGATAAAGACTAGGAACCTAAAAGAAATAACTATAAAAGTGGATCTCTTCAATGCTTTTGATAGTGTGAGTTGGTTATACATCAAACTTATTCTTATTCATTGATGTTTTCATCATGCATTTGTCACATGGGTAATGAGTTGTATCTGGTTAGTGTCATTTGTAGTCCTCCTTTAATGGTGCTACCTCTCCCTTCTTTAAACCTAAAATGGGGATTATGCAAGGTTGTCCTCTATCCCCCATCCTTTTTCTCTTAGTAGTAGAAAGAATCAATAGATTCTTAGTAGTTCCCTAAAAGTAGTCTCAAGGAATGGAATCCTAAAAGGTACCAACATGGGCACCTCCTGTAATTTCACTCATATTCTATTTGTTGACGAGATACTAATATTATGTGAAGGATGAAAAATAATGGTTGAGAAACTTCGTGAGATCGAGAATATATTTTGTGCGGCCAATGGTATGAATATAAACATTTCCAAATGTTCTATACTTTTTTAGGATTCTCAGGGATAGAAAAAGCTCAAATATCACATGTATTTCCTTACCAAGTAGGGGATGTAGATGTTGGATTAAAATACCTTGGTTTTCATTTGAAATCAAATCGATATTAAAAAAGTGACCGACAATGGTTATTAGGTAAGATGGAGAAAAATATTAATACTTGGTACAATCACTGGATTTCCAAAGGTAGTCGACTAGTATTAGTTAAAGCGATCCTTGAAGCCATCTCCATCTGATGGATGTCCCTTTCTTGGATTCTGAAAGGTATATTGGATAAAATTAAACAATTATTCTTTAGGTTTATTTGGTTTGGAGAGTTTGGGAAGAAAGGGATGGTGATTGTGTCTTGCAAAACTTGAAATCCCAAAATCTCAAAGTGGATGGGGCCTAAAGAACATTTATTATATTCTTAAAGGCTATATAAACAAAGAATGTATGGAGACTTGTACAAGGTTCTGGGATTTAGGATCAAGCCACAAAAGAGACACATATCTGCAAACTCCATAGAGGATTGGATGAAGAAATCAATGAAAAAAATATTTGAATGTCTCAATCATTTGGAAATAAATAATATCGACGTTCCCTCTAATTGGTAACTAGTTGGTTTGGTGAATAGGGAAAGGGGATAAGGTTCAAATAGGCATAGACCCTTGGATAGGATGCAAGGAAACCTACAAGCTTCTAGGCCATCTAATTATTCATCTAAAGAACTAAGGATACCACACTTTGAGGCAAATTTCAAGTGGAATAAGAGGCATGGGTGTGCAAAAGCACTAGTTATCTTGGAGAGAGATTGACCTCAGGGTAGAGGATGCAGATACTTGGGAAAACTACATTCAAAATTTCATAATTTGTTTGTGAGACTAAAAGATGAGGAGGATCAACTTATATAGTCTTTTAACCCCACGAGCAATTATGAACTAAGGATAGGATATAAATCTTTAGCATTGGAAGGAAATGATACACCATATACCTAGTGGTGGAAACAACTCTGAAAATTCAAATGTCCATCCATAGGAAAATTATTTATGTGGATCCTATTAAACAATAAAGCTCTAACCTGGGATATATTATAGAAAATAAATTATGAAGGACCAAGAAGGTGTTTTCTTTGCATGATAGACTCTAAATCCAACTCTCATCTTATTATGTCATGAAACTTTACAAAGGAAGTATGGCTAGAAACAAAAATATTGACATGTTTAAAAAATGCTTGGAGAGGAAATACCATTGAGGAAGCTCTCAGAAGATGGTGTTTGAACAAAGAAAACATGAGGTATATATCTCTTCCAATATATATAGCCTGGGATTTTGGTTAGCTAGGAACTCCAAGTTGTTTGAGAAAAGGGATATCTTACCTTTGTAATGTTCCTTACAAAGTCTAAATATCCTCTATGCTTTTCCTCAACACAAGGATGTTCAAAATACAAAGCACATCTCCTAAGAAACAATAAACAAGGAAATTCCATGGGTATTTTTATGGGATCTCTCATGGAAATCACCCTAGAGGAGGAGTTGGGGGAATCATGTATCTCTCCTCTAGTCATGGTATCTCTTTCACAATTGGATTAGAAAATGAAACAATCGATTTATCTAAATTAATGGCCCTCAAGTTGGTTCTAATGATGACAATGGAAAATGGAGTATCTCACCTACAAATATTTGGATATTATCTTTTGGTTACTCAATGGATGAAAGAAGAATTCACCTTGCATAATTTCACTCTACAGCCATTATTTATTGACATTTTGAACATCAAATCAACTTTCTCTCATATCACCTTTGTGCATGTTTAAAGGGACAATAAGAAGGAAGTTGATTGGTTATCCAAATAGGGAATTACTTTGGAAAGAGAAATCTAGAAGATTACTGAAAGTTCCCAAGCTCACACCTCAACCTATTTGTATATTTTGTCTTAGTCAGAAATAATTGAACTTGTGTCTTCTTACAAGAAGAATAACTAAATATATTTTATATACATAGGAGTTTACTTATACTGAAAAGTTGGAAAATTTGTATAGGATGGTTTATGATAGAAACATAATATTTTTGTTGAGAAGGGGAAGAGTAACACACACACACACACACACACACACACATACTTAGAAATGTATAAGCAGGGGATTGTTTTCAAGTCTTAAACTACAATCCCTCTGGAATGCTCTACAACATATATCTTTGTAATATCCCTAGGTTTAATCCCCACAAATTATAGTTTAATTTCATAAATGTGAATTAGCCTGGTTGGTGAGCTGATATGTTTGGGAAAAAAACCCATATTGATTTAATATGGTTGGGGGCCAAACTATGTAAATGGTACAATGAAAATGATCAATAAAAATAATAATCATTGGCTACAATACGAGAGGGGATAAAATGATGGGGGGCTATGATTGAAAATGATCAATAAAAATACACCATTGGCTACACACACGAGAGGGATAAAATGATAAAGTGATTATGTATATATAAAAGGGAGAGGGGTCCAAGGGGGATTTCATTCACGGGTATTAATTCAAACCCACATTCCTGATATTATTATCATTGTGTATAAATCTTATAATTGTTGTTGAGTGTTCCCAAAGCTAATCGTTGAATTCATGTAAGAGGTTGTGTGAGGAAGTCAGACAAAAAGTTAATGGGACCATGGGGATGAAGTACAATCATCTTTGGGAAGAGTGTGATCCAAACAAGAAAGGAAAAGAGAAGGAAATTTGTATGGATAAAGGAGATAGTTTTTACATGCAGTTTTTGGATAGCGAGAGGGGATCTAAGTTCTGGGAAGAGAACCAACCATGGTATGCTTGAAGGTATCCATTGCTTGGTTGTGTTTTATATTGGAAATGTGGCATGTGTGCCTGTAAAATGGGTTGTAATCCTATAGTGTGTTTTCCTATTGAGGAAATGGTTCAAGAGCCTTGTTATGGTTGTTGTGAACACTCCTAAAGCAGTTGAGAGTTCCTAGAATCCCCAACTGAGAGATTGTTGTCCAACCAAGTGCATTGGAATCCCTAATAAACAAATGGTACAACCCAAGGGAATGGGAGCAGTGAAGGGGGTACATTCCTTGGGTTGTGCATGTTGTGGGGAAGAGAGATGGAGGATTGGAATTGTTGTGGGGGTAGAACTTGTGTTTTGGGTTGTTGTGTGTGGAGAGTGGATAGGAAAGAGGGCCATATATCCTTGTGGAATCATATCCTCATGGGGGTGGAATGTTGTTGAGATAAAATGCACAACGATGCCTATGGATGGGAGGTTCATCCTTCATATGCAACCAGTTGGTTGATTATTAACAGATAAATGTTTTTTTGTTTTTATTTTGTTTACTCTGTTGTGAAAATGATTTATATGAATGTTGGGTATTTTTTTATTTCTTTGATAGTTGCATTCATGGTTTTAATTATGCTATAGATGGATTTAAATTTATGGTATACGAAATGGTTAAATCTATGTGTGATCTGTAGTTGGTAAGTTACAAGAAATTATTGAGTAGAAAATATTAAGTTTAGTGTGCATTCTTCTCATAATGGGCCTAAATTAAACTTAGGTACATTGCATTATGGTATCAGAGAATCTGGTTCAAACACCAGGCTTGTATGGGCCAAGATGAGTGTGAATTTGGAATTTTTTTTTGGGTTTGTGACGTATTTGGGGAAAATGATGAATTCTGGAGTGAAATCCTCATATTTATTAGAGAATTTAGGTTGGAATTGCCTTAGAACCCTCTCAAAGGTGATAAATGACGACAATATGTAGAAATGTAGAGTTAAAATTCAACTTGGAAGGTTGAAATTTACATTTTAATGGTGGCTAGAGAAGTTGGGTGAAGTTTCATGGATCTACAGTCAAGATCGCATTTGATTTCGAAATCAATGACCCAAATTCATCATAGATCAACCAAAAAACTTATTCCATTAAGGTAGTTTGGAAAGTGAAGAATATCGATGGTTTGGATTCATTTTCGGTAGTTCAGAAAATGAAGCAGATCATCGGTTTGGATTCATTTTCGATAGTTTGGAAAGTGATGCAGATCGATGGTCTGGATTTATTTTCGGTAGTTTGGAAAATGAAGAAAATAAATGATTTGGATTTGTTTTCGATAGTTTGGAAAGTGAAGCATATCAACAGTCTGGATTAGTTTTCATCAATTTGGAAAGTGAAGTAGATCAATAGTCTGGATTCATTTTTGGCAGTTTGGAAAGTGAAGCACATCAAGAGCCTGGATTTTTGACAGTTTGGAAAGTGAAGTAGATCGATGGTCTGGATTCATTTTTGGAATCTTGGCAAAGTGTTTCATCCTCCAAAGGAAATCATCAATCGTTGATCGTTGGGTTGATGATATTAGTGAAGTGTTCATTTTGACCAATAGAATTCGTCGATGACCAATGGTCAGGTCAACATAATTGGCAGAGTGTTTTTGTATGCCAACAAGAAGGGTCGATGGTCAATGGTTCGGTCGATCGATTTTGTGATGTCTTGTAAAATCAGTTTTCAAAGGAAATCATCGATGGCCAATGGTTGGGTCACCGAGTTTTTCAGGTTGTTTTCACATGTCTAAAAGGAAACCGTCAATCAATTATCACCCATGGGGTTTTGGATGTTGGATAATCAATAGTCCAGATTACTTTCGAGTGGAAATCAATGGTGGAGATTCATATATAGGCATGAGAAAGGTTTAGCGGATAAATGGATAAGATTAATCTTAATTTTTATATCAACAAGTCTGATTAAAATACGGTTATAATAGTATAACAATCAATTTTCTACAAAACTTTATGATTTTCGAAGGTCATCAACTTGCAGAGGCATTTTGAGGCCCTAAACATTGTTTCCAGGTATTCAAAAATATGAGAAATGTGTGTGCATTTTGTACAAAAATCCTTTGCAACTTAAATGAAAGATCCCAGCAAGACCTTTCCAATGAGCTATCCCAAATGCAAAATAGACTCGTATGAGAAAGTTACAACTAAAACAGTTAAGGGTATAATCTTGGCACCACTTTACTTCCATAGGGAATAACTCCTTGCTCAAAAGTTTCTTTGGGGAACAATAACATTCTATGGAAAGCTTATGAATCATAGAATTCATCCATGGAACCATATTAGGAATCCTGTGCAAGAATATAAAGAAGACACATGTAGCATACATGGATAAAATGGGAAAATAGTGAAATATTTTGTGGGCCATAACTATCATCCCAAAGCTCAGATGAAGGTGAAATTTTGGCAGATCATTTAAGAGTTGGGAATGAAGATACCCAAATGATATTCTACCAAAATACCAAAGGATTTGGTGTAGGGATGCATGAACAATGAAAAAATTGCTAAGCCAGGAGAAAGTGCAAAAGGGGAAAAGTTGTCATTTCTATATTGCTGCAAATTTTTGGAAGTCATAAGTCCAAAAAAATCTAAAAGTGCTACCCTAGCCTAGCTGTTAGGTTTTATAGCCTAGTGGACAAGGGTTTGTGAAGACAAGCTTTATGGTTCAAGCAAACTTAGTTCGAGGAAGACAAGACAAGCTTGATGGTTCAAGCAAACTTAGTTCGAGGAAGACAAGACCTCAAGGAGATGAAGACATCAACAACTCAACACTCTTAGGTATGGTCCCTACCAATGATAATACTTGGTTAATTGACAGTGGTGCCTCCAGGTACATGACCGGTCTTAGAGATCACCTAACACATTTTGTTGAGAAAGAGACACATCTACATGTTTTCCTTGGAGATGATGCCAGATATAATGTGAGAGGGGTTGGAACTTCTACTTTCCAACTAGATTCAGATATGAAAATTCAATTAAAATAAGTACTATATGTACCCGGAATGAAGAGGAACCTTGTCTCTATTTATTCCTTGGAAGACAAAGGCTACAAGATTACTTTCTCAGAAGGAAGTGTTCTTGCATGGCACAAAGACTCTCATATAAATTCTGCCAAGGTAATTGGTGTCCGAGAAACCAACTTGTACGTATTAACCATCAAACCAATACAGGCCTTGCTACATGACACTATTAGCTTGAGTGATATATGGCATAGAATACTTGCTCACATTCATTATAGATCTCTCCCAGCTCTAGGGAAAATGGTAACAAATCTACCAGAAATATAGATTCAGAATAAAGGTGTTTGCAAAGGTTGTGCTCTCGAAAAAAATGTTAAGGGATCCTTCTCAAGAAGTGACAATAGATCCAAGGAAATATTGGGCTTGATACATTCAGATGTGTGTGGGCCAATCACTGTTGCATCTCTGAATGGGTACTTATACTATGTACTCTTCATAGATGATCACTCCCATAAAACTTGGATTTACTTTTAGAAGAACAAGGATGGAGTCCTTGCAAAATTTCAAGAATTCAAAGCTCAGGTTGAGAACCAGACTGGAAGAAAAATCAAAGTATTAAGATCATATAATGGAGGAGAATACACGTCAAAAGATTTCAACAATTTTTGTATTGAAGTAGGGATCAAGAGGGAGTTCACAGTTCTGTACAACCCTCAACAAAATGGGGTTGCATAAAGGGAAAAAAAAATATCATCGAGGCAACCAAAGCAATGATACATGATCAAAGTCTACCTATGACTCTATGGGAAGAAGAAAGTATGAAAACAATGTATTCTCAAAAAATAAGTCCTCATCAGATCTTGAAGAACAATACTCTAGAAGAATCCTTCACTAGAGTGAAGCCTGAGATTGGACACTTCAGAATATTTGGGTGTCCAATATATTTTCATGTACCCAAAGAGAAGAGATCCAAGGTAGAACCTGCATGGAGAAAGGGCGCATTTGTAGGATACAGTGAATACTCAAGGGCATATAGAATCTACATTCCTAGTCAAAGATAAATTGAAATAAGAAGAGATGTTACCTTTGAAGAAGAAGTATCCTTCCAAATATCTAGAGAAGCTTAGATGAAAATTGACAGTGAGACAATGCCTTCTCCCCCTTCAACAGTTCAGAGGGAGACAAACATTATTCTAGTTGATCCAATAGCTCGAGTTGATCCAGTTGTTCCAGTCGATCCAATTGCTCCAAGTGACATACCCATAGATATTATAGTTGGATATAAAAGGCCTGCTTGGGCTCGACAAACTCTACAAGAAGGAGAGGGACATAAATCTCGTCAAGGAACAACCAAAGAAAACAAGAGACCAAAGATATTCTCAAGCTACCTTTCAACCATGACCCACATCATTGACTCAGATCCATCTTGTCATGGAGAAGCTTCAGGTGGACAAGAATGGAAAGATGCCATGGCTGAAGAATATCAATCTATATTGACAAATGATGTATGGGATGTTGTTCCAAGACCAGAGGGAAAGTATGTAGTGACTTCCAAATGGATTTATAAAATCAATCATGAAGTTGATGGAAGCATCGAAAAATACAAAGCGATATTTGTAGCTAGAGGGTTCTCACAAGTAGAGGGAGTTGACTATGACGAGACTTTTTCTCCAATAGATTGATACACCTCCATTCGTTCTATCATTGCACTAGCTGCTTCCATGGGTTGGAAGCTACACCAGATGGATGTAAAGAAAACCTTTCTCAATGGGAAATTGAAGAAGAAGTTTATATTGAGCAGCCAGAAGGATTCATTATACACAACGAAATATCTCATGTGTGCAGGTTGAAGAAATCCATATATGGTCTAAAGCAAGCTCCACGTGCTTGGAACGAGAAAATGGATGGATTCCATGAGTTTGGGCTTCAACAAAAGTGTTTCTGACCCAAACTTATATTATCACATTGATGGAAATGAGTGTTTGATTTTGGTCCTATATGTGGAGGACCTCTTCCTCATCGGTTCATAGAGACTCATTGCTGAATGAAAACGAGCATTGACTGCAAAATTTGAAATGAAGGATTTGGGCTTGATGCACTACTTCTCTAGACTAGAAGTATGGCATAGGACATATGAGATTTTCCTGAGTCAAGGAAAATATACTGTGGAGATATTGAAAAGGTTTTGTATGACAGAATGCAAATCCATGCCCACTCCAATGGTGATGGATTTGAAGAAGATGAGTGATACTGATTCAGGAGAGGTAGATCCAAACTTATACATACAATTGATTGGATCACTGATGTATCTAGTTAACACCAAACTAGATATATGCTATGTAGTGAATGTGCTTATCCAGTTTATGAGCCAACCGAGACAGACACACTGGATAGATGTAAAACATGTATTGAGATACTTACGAGGCACAATTGGTTATGGCCTAAGATATGCCTCCAGTGTAGACTTGAGCCTGCAAGGATATGTCGATGCAGATTGGGTAGGGAGCGCAGTGGACAGAAAAAGAACTTCCGGTTGTTGCTTCACTTTAGGGTTTGCCATGGTTTCCTGGTGTAGCAGAAAGAAAATCTATGTGGCATTGAGCACCGCAGAGGAAGAGTACATTGTATTGAGTGTAGCAGTCTGCGAAGCAGTGTGGATTCACAAAATTCTTACTGACTTATTCGATCATGAGATGGATCCTATTACTATTCATTGTGATAACTAGAGTTGTGTAAAGCTCTCCGAGAACCTTGTGTTTCATGACAGATCGAAACACATCGAAATAAAGTATCACTATATCAGAGACATGGTGGAGAGGAAGACAGTACATGTGCAGTATCTTCCTACCCATGAGCAGATTGCAGATATCTTCACCAAAATTCTTTCCAAGACAAAGTTTAAGTATTTCCGTGAGAAACTTGGCCTGGTGGAGAATGCCTCCCTAGCTAAGAGGGAGTGTTGATTATTACAAATGCGTGAGACATCCACCAGGAAAAAGAACTGAGAGAGAGCCCTTGAAATGGGTGTGTATTTCCTATCTGAGACAGATATGGAACATAGAGATGAACTCCTCCTTACAGAGAGTTGAGAAGAAATCCATATGATTCTCTTGTGTAATGTAGTGAGAAAGGAGATCTACTAAGTTGGACGTGCCTGTCGATGAGCACAAGGTGAATGTGTGAATTCCCATGAGATGGGTGTATTGTTATGAGACATATATGAAGACAATGTATTAGCCTCCTCTGAGCAGAGAGTTGAGATGATGAAATCCATATGACTCTCATGTGTATTGCAATGAGAAAGAAGATATGTTGAGTGGATGTGTCTGTGGATGAGCACATGTGAACGTGATCCAAGTGGCTGAGCACTAATGAGTGTGGTTCTTCTATGAGATGTAGTGAGATAGATATATGGACATCCCTATGGATGTGCCCCTAGNTGTGAGTTAGAGAGGTCGACCCTGTTGTGCCAATAGACACTTTTGTTGACAGGTCAAGTCTAATATAAGTAAAGGTAAATTCCCCATTGAGGAATCATATCTTTTGTGTGAGTTTGGAAATTTCAGCAAGTACATCTTCTTGGTATAGGCATATACAGAAGGAACAAGAGAAGGCCTACCATGATAGGCATATAAAGAGGAAAGCATTTAAGCAAGGATATATGGTATTGGTATATGACAACAAGTTCATGAAGCATCCATGGAAGTTCAGGACACATTGGCTTGGTCCATATGAGGTTGCCTATGTTACAGAAGGTGGAGCTTCACAGTTGAAGACTCTGAATGGAGAATGGAAGGAAGGTTTAGTGAATGGGAGCCGATTGAAATTGTATTATGATAACCAACTACCTCGCTGCTCTTAGTGAAAGTAGAGGAAGAAGGGTCTAGGTACCAGGTGCAGTTGAAACTGGGTACCAGACACATAAAAGACAATGTGCACACAACGAGGAGGGACAAAGAAGAAAGCATAGGATTCTCCGCACAGTCTACAGTTGAAGTGATACAAAAAGTTCAATATTGTAGTGACTCGGGACAAGTCACAGGTGAGTGTTGGGGGCCTGTTGGCCCTTGGTTATGGATTAAGGAAGAAAGAAAAGATGAAGGAAGAGTAAAGACAAAGTATAAACTGAGCGGAAGACACATAGACCAAGGATGGGTCGAAGTGGTCAAAGAAGCAGAAAAGAAGGAGCGAAGTAAAGGAAATCAAGTCATTGACCAAGAAGATCAAGGAAGACAGATCATCGAAGAAGATGGATCATGCACAACTCAGTAAGCGGAAAAAGACATCAAGGAGTGCTTTGGAGCACCTTGCGGAAAAGAAGAAAGGACAGGCTGGCAAAGACCTGAAAATGAGGGTCATGTGGGACCTAGGGTTTCGACACCTAGGGTTTTAGCATCTAGGTTTTTGACAATTAGGATTTGGTCTAGGGATGTCCAAGAGTCATTGTAATGTATAAATAAAGGTCTAGAAAACCTAGGAGGGCTCGTTCTAGGTTGGTTGTTGATGTTGAGTGATTAGTGTTGTGCGTGAGAGAAGTATTGTGTGTAAGAGTGTTCATGTATTCCAGATCTTCAGTTGGGTGTGAAGATCAACCATGCAGCTGGATGCACAAGAAGGCGGGATAGAGAAGAGAGAAAGAGAGATATACCTGCAAGCTAAGTGCACAGATAGAACTATATGTTTCCATTTAATATATCAAGAAACATAGTTCTGTGGACGTAGCCCTAGGGAGAGGGTGAACCAAGTATATGTTGTTGTTCTATGTGATTGATGCAGTGTTATTTGTCATTTTTTATACTGTTATTGCATTGATTTGTTAGATTAGAGATATAACTTGCGAAGTAAGCTAAGCGTGGTAAGGAATAACTAGATTGTTGTGTGTTGTTGTCCTGGGACCACTTTTCATTTCTTCTGGTTGTAGACACCTGTGTTCTGCAACCCCCTATTGCTACTTCGGGTGAGGCTACATATTCTCCACAGGTGTTACCGAAAGGGCCAATAGTTAGGGATTGTTGGTGCGTTGTTATATTTGAACCCTGGGTCTGCCCCTGTGCCAAAAAATGGTTCCGTTGTCGGGACCAGGATCTTCTTGAGGGAATGTCAAGGTGGTTTCCATCGAAGGCAAAGATTCATAAGTGGATAGAAGAACAAGAAAGGGACTTCGTCGAAGCTCAGAACAAAACCCTAGTATTAGTACAGAGGATTGGTTGGGAAGGTATATCTTTACTGATATACATGAGATTTTCTTTGGAGGAGTTCATAAGGAGCTATATGAGTGGTTAGCTAGATTAGCAAATACCTAGTTTGAGATCAGATCTAGACCACCTGTGGTTTGTACGTCGACACTGGTTAAGAAGGTCAAGAGAGTTGATAACGCCATGTCAAGAGCAGTATACCACTAGTTTGATAGAACTATTGGAGGGTAAATCACTGAGTTTTCTATTGACAGAGTAGAGTCATATAGCCAAGCATAGAGATATTTCTTTAAGGGACCTAGAGGAAAATGTTTACACTTTTTGAAGTTGAATATCAAGAAGATATTACATGAGAAGAACATCTTGAAGATACAATAATCAGTCGGATATAAAATCTAATGTTCAAGAACTCAGATAGCAACAACGACACAGAGGTTGGACACACGCAGTGGGAGGTCATTCCGAGAAGTTCCTCTTGTGAACCTGTTTGAGCAGAATCAAAAACCATTGTCACATGACGAAGGGTTCTACAGTGGAGAGGAAGAAGAGCTATTGAACGAGGAGTATTTAGAGTCTTCTAGGGCAGAGGAAGGGAAGACTGAAGAAACTCGCCAAGAAGAATCAATAACTTCAGGGACTGTGCCTACCGTTGAAGTAAGTACAACTACTTCCCCTGTTGTTTTAACAACATTAAGTAACCAGAGTAGTCAGAGTTATAAGAGAACTCAGAGAACTGTTACCAGCACTTCAGTACATACTCAGTCAAGAAACCTAGGAAGATCTATGGCAGATAAAATGAGGTTACCTATCTTTAGAGGAGATGGATCCGAAGATCTTGATAAACACTAGTTCTTATGCGAAGCTGTATGGAGTATTAAGCAAGTCAATGACGAAGCTGTTAAGAGAGCTCAATTTAGTACTACCTTGAGATACCACACACTGATCTGGTATATGAAGTTTGTTAAAGGAGATTCATAGCCTAAACCTTTGAATGATATCAAGACTGCGTTGAGTGTAGAATTCAAGAAACCCAAGTTGGATTCGTAGTGCATTACATAGCTAAAAGAAATCAAGCAGAGAGTAGTTGAACCTGTGTGGGAATTTGACTAGAGGTTTAAGACCTCGATAGACCATTTGAGTTTTCAGATTCCAGAAGAGCAAAATAAGGAATGGTTCATTACTACCATCTTACCACACATCAAAGTTCCTCTGATGCAACAGAAGGTCGCTTCACATGCTAAGGCACTGGAGATCGCCATGAAACTACAATCAACCACTATGGGAAAATCCATCTCAAGTATGAGTCAAATTTTGAGTCAGCTAACTATATTATATCTGCAGGTTGAAGATACGAAGAAAGAAAAGGGAAAAGATAAAAGATAAGATATATGGTGTGTTATATGTAAGTTAGAAGGCCATGTCAAAGAGCACTGTCCCCTATTTAATGAGTATTTGGCCTTCGGAGTTCTGATCCCTTTGAAGTAGGTTACTCTACCCTGGTGCAAGGTATGTAGAAATAGACACTGCCCCGGTGAATGTTATTACATGCAAAAATATGTCCAGACACTTACCAATATCTACTGTGCATTTTGTAAATCTGTGGGGAATGATGAGAAGAACTGTAGGGCTTACGACCTCTTGCATGAAAGGTCAAGAGATACATATAGGATTCAAGGAGAGATGCAACAGGAGGGAAATGCTATGCAGTTCAATTCCCCCGAAAGAGGAAACTTCAACCCACGTGGTGGATTCAAGGGAAGAGGACGAGGAGGTTGCATGAGTCGAGGCATAGGTTATATTATTTGTTATAATTGTGCACAACCATGACATTTGGCAAGGGATTCTCAGAACCCTTGTACCACTTGAAGCTACTGCAATTCATTTGAACATGTAATTGAGGATTATCCAACATTGCTCACGAAACTCCAGGAGAAACGGGGAGGAAACCAACAAATCCAATTATTATCAGCTGAACCTCATAGAGAGGGTCCCATAGTTGTTGTTATTACTAGAGGAGGCATTGTTACATGAGAAGACATGGTGACTCCCGAAAATACTACAAAGGGATCAAGGACCGGAATAGTTGTAGAGAAAACAAAGTTGTTTGATCCAAGGAAGGAAAAGCAAATGTTTGAAGAGGAAAACAGGGAATTCGGAAGAGAACAAGCTTCTTCATCATAATGCGGAATGCCTCTAGCATTCGATCAATCTTTCTCAACAGGATATGGAAAAGAGGTAAGCAAGATTGTAGGTTTCTTGTATACATTTATTGATTTGATTAAGGATGAAAGAGCTATGCAAGAACTACAACATTTGATCAGACAATATGAGATAGGCACGGTAGATCCTTTGTTGAATAAAGAAATACATCAAGTATCTAGGAAGATAAGAACAAACAAGGAATTACACCTTAATTCTCAAATTGGAGACTACAACGTAGATTATGTGGTCCTCGACTTGGGATCAGAAGTCAATGTTCTGACGAAGAAGACCTGGGCACTGATGGGAAAAAATAAGTTGATTTACTCCCCTATCAGGCTTAGGATGGATAATCATCATGCAATAAGCCCTTTTGGAAGACTGGAGCATGTCACTGTGGACATCGATGGGGTAAGGACATTTGTAGACTTTGAAGTGATTGATATAATTGACGATAGTTGTCCTTATCCTGCGTTGTTGGGCATTAATTGGGCTTTCAACAATTTGATTGTTGTTGACTTAAAGAAAATAAGAATGAAATTTGAAGGTGATGGCCTTAGGGTCATTGCACCTCTTGATCTTGATGAAGGTCACAGATACATAGAACCCATCAGAGAAGAAGACCGCGCTTACGAACTAGAGAACATATATAAATTGACAGCAAGACAACATGATTACATTAATCCTACGACATATTGAAACTTAATCTGGAGAAGTGAAAGTGCATGCTCATCAGATTCGAAAGAAGCATTGGAGAACTGGCAGAACAAAATGTATGAAGTTTCTGCAAGGAGGTGTGCCACATTGACCAGGGAAGTTCATTGGATTGGAAAAGAAGTAAGTAATCTACCCACATTTGATGGCTTGAATCATTTAGAAACATTCTTATTGGAATTTGAAGAAATTGTACCAGTACAACAGAGGTTGTTGGCACTAGATGAAGCCTTGAAAGCAATGCCGACAAAATGGTGGGGAACACATAAGAAGAACACCGCGGAGTGGGTGCAGTGTCACACTTTGATGACAATACGCTTTTCCGACCAAGTCAAGGGTGTGAAGTTCTATACACAGGTCAGAGCTGTCCGAAGGACCATGTGCGAAGTTGTGAGGAAGCATGGAGCAACATTCTTAAATAACAATGGGTGCATAAGTTCATTAACACTTTGGACACAACGCCTATCAATTGGTATCTTCAATCAGAACTGCGCCTCACCACTTTAGATTGGTATAGTATGACTCAAAACTTTATAGCTACATTTTTATTTGAAATTTAGTACCCCACAGTAGATCAGGATTTACAAGTTGTAAGATAGAAAGTCTTTAAGGAGGCACCTAACCTCCCTTTGGAGAAAGAAGAAGATGAATGGACTACACCTCTTCAGAAATTACAGGGTTGCTACAATATCAATGCTGATGAAGACGATGATCCTAGGAATGTGAACATCACAGAAACTGAAGGACATAGAGACATATAAGGGCCAGGGATTGAACTACGTTTCATTGGACAACCAATTAAAATCAAGAAAGTTAATATTGGAACAGAGAAAGAACCTAAGTTGGCCAACATTGGAGATTATTGGGATGATGCCACTATTGATAAGATCACAAAATTACTGCATGAATACCAAGAATTGTTTCCAACCAAGTTCACAGACATGAAGGGAATTAAAGGGCCCATGGGAGAAATTAAGATCACTTTGAAACCGGATGCAAGTCCAATCAAGCAGAGACCTTACAAACTGAATCCCAAATATAAGCAGAAAGTTAGGATTGAATTAGACAGAATGTTGGAAGCAAGAATCATAGAACCTGTTGAAGAATCAGATTGGATTATCCCTATGGTGGTTCAGGATAAGAAGTCAGGAGAGATCAGAATCTGTGTAGATCTGAGGAAACTGAATGATGCATGTTTACATGATCTATTCCCTACATCGTTTATCGATGAAGTGTTATATAATGTAGGACATGAAGTTTACTCCTTCACAGATGGATTTTCAGGTTATCACCAGATCAATATTGCTAAGGAAGACAGACATACAACCACATTTTCAACATAATGGGGGTCTTTCCAGTACATGATGATGCCTTTCAGATTAAAGAATGCACCAACCATCTTTTCCAAGGTGGTGGTCAAAGCATTCAAGGAATTTTTACATAATTTTTTGGAAGCATATTTTGATGATTGGATTGTTTTTAGATTATTGAAATATCATATTGAATGCTTGATACTAATGTTGGAAAAGTGTAGGCAATGTGAGATTTCCCTGAACCTGCAAAAGTGCATTTTCTTGTCACCTTTTGGAGTATTGCTGGGACACATTGTATGTAAGCAGGGGCTATTGGTAGATCCTTCCAAGATTGACATCATTGTTGACCTACCTCCCCCTACTTCGGTTAGACAGTTGTGCACTACGCTGGGACATACTGGATACTACAGGAATTTTATCAAAGGCTATGCACAAAGAACAACACCCATGGAAAATCTTTTAAAGAAAGATTGTCAGTTTCAATGGACAAAAGAATGCCAATAGAGCTTCGACACACTAAAACAGAAAATGGTTATTGCGTCTATTATAGTTTTCCCAGACCAGAGTAAGGAATTTCATGTGCATGTCGATGCCTCATCCATTGCATTAGGAGTAGTGCTAGCACAACCAGGAGCAAGAGACATTGACCACCCTTTATCCTTTGTTATCACGGAGATTTCTACAACTGAGATAACTTACACTACCAATGAAAGAGAAGGTTTAGCCATGGTATACACGCTGCATAAGTTTCAACACTACTTGTTGGGAGGCCATTTTAAGATGTTCATTGATCACTCTGCATTGAAATACTTAGTGAACAAGCTAGTGTTGGGGAGAATAATATGCATATGGCTGCTACTATTCCAAGAGTATGACTTTGAGATTGTGGTCAAGCCAGGGAGAATGAATAAGGGACCTGACCACTTATCCCGATTGGAACATGGAGAAGAACCTACTAGTTTGGAGGATACACTACCAGATGCACAGTTGCTAGCCATCAGAAAAGTTGATGATCACTTCTCTGAGATAGTCCAGTTCCTATCTATAGGAATGGCACCCTGCATGTATACAATTATTCAAAAGAAACAACTAGTAGTTCGCGCTGCAGATTTTTCACTTATAGCTGGATAGCTATATAAGATGGGACCTGATGAGGTCTTGAGGAGATGTGTTATAGAGGCACAAAGACCACTAATTTTGGCAGAAGCACATGAAGGCATTGTAGGAGGACATTATGCAGGGTAAGAAACAATGCAAAAGGTTCTTAGAGATGGCCTTTGGTGGCCTACTTTACATAAGGATGCTAAGGAATACTATAGAGCCTGCGATGTATGCCAATGAGTTGGGAAACCTTATAGAAGAGATGAGATTCCTTTAACACCTCAACTAACTTTACAAGCATTTGAGAAATGGGCCATTGATTTTGTGGGACCTATCAACCCACCAGGAAAGCACAAAGAAGCTCGATACATCTTCATTGCGACATAGTATTTGACCAGATGGGCAGAAGAAAGAGAAATTAAGGACTGTAGTGCAAATACAACTGCGTGATTCATATTTGATGATATCATAACCTGATTTGGATGCCCAAAGATCCTTATGAGTGATCAAGGCACACATTTTATTAATAAGACTATTGAAGCCCTGACTCAAGAATTTGAAGTTCACTATCAGAAGAGCACACCATACCACCCATAGGCGAATGGTACAATCAAATCTTTCAATAAGATCTTAGAGACAACGCTGACAAAGATTTGCAGTGTGAACAAAGACGATTGGGAATTGAGAGTGTCAGTAGTGTTATGGGCTTATCGATCCACTTGCAAGAAGTTGACAGTACAGACTCCCTTTAAATTAGTTTATGGCTTGGAAGCAGTCGTACCTATGGAATATTTAGTTCCTAGCTTAAGAATTGCAACATTTACAGCTATGGATGACACTGGAATTGTTCAAGATAGGCTTGCGCAGTTGGTAGAACTAAAGGAAGACATGTTTATTGCAGGATTTCATCAACAGGTACAGAAGGAACGAGAGAAGGCCTACCATGAAAGGAATATCAAGAGGAAATCATTTAAGCAA
>SNQJ01S0041214.1:136467-147573 GCA_010110895.2 Picea sitchensis
GAAAGATGGGCCCTCCAGGGCCATGCTCAGGTCAATCCTGCTCTCGGTACTCCATGTCTAGGACCTGTGGGCCTCGAGACATGATCTCCTAGTTATCCCTAGAAATCGGGGATAACATCTAGATCCAACTCAGGGACATGTGCTCATCGTAGAGCGCATGAGAACCTCAATATTTCTGGCATAACCTACAGACTTGCTCAAACTCGAAAAGGGCATCAGTAACAAAGGTGGGGTGGTATTTCCACCCCGCAATATATACATGTATACGACTGAAATAAAACAATCAATATGCAAGTGAGGAAGCAAACTATCATGAAATGAAAATGGTATAATACACAAAAAATGCCTACCTACCTGTACTTACCTGTGGATTCAAGTCCCACCACCTTGGTGGGGTTTGAGGAGGTGCCCGATGATGGGTAATGGGCGCCTTCTTCCTTCCAAACTGGACATATAATATGAGTTATCAACTGATTCCATTCCAACTCTGAAGGGTCCGAGCCATGAATGCGTGCTTCCTTTTACATTAGTTGGCTTTCCTTTCTGAGTATCCCACATCCATACCATATCTCTCTCTTTATACGTTCTGACTTTGTATTTGGTCATTCCCTGAACAACCCTGGTGTATTGCACTGAGGGAGGTGGGTGGGCTTCTGCTATAAAGACTTCTTGTTGAGACGGGCGGATTTGTACGTCATATTCATTTTTATTTAGTATTTTCACAGTCCCAACTTCTTTGTTCTTGAATTCATCTAGGAGTTGTTGGTATTCTTCTTTCTTAGGCCATTCGATCTGATCAAATTCTTCCTTTGTTGCAAAGGGCATGTCTTCTGGAGAATATTTTTGAAGAGTTTGTATCATATCGTCTTGCATTTTATCATTTTTGGTGGGATGAATAATATCTTGCACATGGTCCCCAGTTATTGTCACATTAAGTAGACGTACCATCGTTCCATCTTTCAAAGGTAATCGCAAAAAGGTGAGGTCCATCTCAAGGGAACTGCCTATCATTGCGCCAAACTTCCTAGATAACAACATTCCCCACACATCTGGGACATCAACCACTATAATGTCAATGTGGACTGTCTTCTCGGGGTATTCTTTCAAGTGCACTTCAACGTTTTCAACCACCCCATGTGTGGGTATTTCTTTAGATTCGAAACCACACACATTTCTATAAGGCCTAGTGACTTTCAAGCCCATTTGTTGCATGACTTTAAGAGACATCATGTTAGCACCAACACTTGTATCTAGCATGCAATTGTTAAGATATTTGTTGTTCATTGTTAAAGTCATGAAGAAAGGATGGTTTTCACCATACTGGACCCTGAAATGGTCAGCTTGTAACATAATAGGGGGGTCCATAGGTTCATCTGATCCCGAAAAGAAGGTATCAAAGTGTTCTTTGATGGATGGGATCTTGATTTCTTCTCTTAGGGGAACATTCACATGCATATTTGATAACGCCCCTTCAAAGTCAAAGTTGAGGTCAACCTTACGAGTCTTGGATGTCCTAGGAAGAAGCACCTCAAGAGGCAGGGGTTTCGGCTGATCAGCGGTAGGTTGTTTCTGATTCTTCCTTCTGTATACTTGAACTTCTTTCTTCTTTATATTTTCTCATGATTCCTGGTCCAAGTTGTTTATTACCGCCATCCTTGCTACTCTGGCTGCTTCCCTCACGGCTTGTTGATGTTTATATCTGAGGAAAGTTCATGAAGCAGTCCATGTTATTGACTTGTTGCTGGCCGGTGTTATAAGGACATTCATGCTCCCAATGTGCTTCATTGCACTCCAGGCACCAAGGATTTTCATCAACAATGTTTGTAGGGGCCAAGGTATTTGGAACTTTGTTTTCATTCTTTGGTTTGTAAAATTGGTTCCCTTTCTGGAATTTCCCTTTGAACGGAGGCCTAGGTGCTTGGATCTGGTATTTTTCAAGTCTGACAATCCGACTCATCATTTCTTCCTGATTCTTTATGATGCCATCCATGGAGGCTTGTAATTTGTTGATACTGGTGCAGAGATCTGAAGTAGGCTCAGCATTGTGTACTATTTTCTGCTTGGTGTCTATTCTCCCCCTAGGGTTAGCAAATGGCTCAATCTTAGATGAAAGGAGGTTCCCTTCTATATTGGTGGCGAGATATTAGGCTTCTTGAATGGACTGGGGGTTTTTGTGTCTAAGAAGATACCCTAGTTGGCCATTGAAATATCTGGTATAAATATGAACAAGGTAGTCATCTTTTGGGTGATGGCTTGTGGGAATTCTTTGTAGCAATGTCTTGAATCTGGTGTGAAATTCCCGAATGGACTCATTCTCATATTTAGCAAGGTTATTCAGTCCTGTGAGAAGCATATTAGGGTCTTCTTTGATACTCCATATTTTGAGAAAGGCCTCTTCAAGTCTATCCATGGTCTTGATGCTTCCATCAGGAAGGCTGAGGTACCAAAGCCTTGAGGCATCATAATGAGTAGCGGAGAATAACTTCATGACCAAATCTTCAGCATCATCATTGATGGGGTGAAGCTGAAAGAATGCCCAAAAGTTACTCATATGCTCTTCGACACCGATGACATTAGTACCGGTAAACTTAGGCAACCACTTCTCATACTTGGTTGGCATCTGCCTAGGATAGCCAGGTATGGCTGACATGTCTAGCGGCCTGAAAAGGGTAGATGACCATTGTCTTTGATTGTTGACTGGGTTCGTTGTAGAGGTCTGAGAGGTAGACATGATTCTTAAAGGAAGGCTCTTCCTGAAAAGTGATTTGACAACAGGAGAATTTAAGAGAGGCTTCCTTCTGAAAGAAAAAGGAGGATTGTTGAATCTCCTTCTAGTTTGTGGAGTTGCTAGATAGTTTACTTGAAACTATCAAAGAAAAGGGGAAAAACACCCTAGTGGAGTCGCCAGGTAAGCTTGTAAGAAAAGGTATTTGAGGCAAGGCTTACCGAAAATATTTTTCGTTTGAGGAAGATTGACTTAGTGTTCCCTGACAACGGCGCCAAAATGTTATCACACAGTTTGTAGCTAAGTCAAAAGGCTAGAAGGTAGAGGCCAAACTGGCGTAACAGGAACCTACCCCACCCAATGTCACCAGGATGGGGAGGTTCTTTCTATTCAAGGACGTTATCCCAGGGGAGACGTCCCTGGTAACTTGGGGTTTTGAAGAGGCCAAATTATAAAGGTTAAAGCAGAAGTTCCTCCTCACAGGTTACCACCAAGGTCAGATGGTTCGGCTAATCATCCAATAAAGAAGTGTATGCCCAAATGAGAACACTTGCCCGGAACAAGACAATAGAAAAACAATATATATGCAAGCTATAATTCAATGGGTTAGTACTTCATATAACTATCTGACATCAATATGTAAGCAATTAAAGACAACGGATATTAATGAGATCAACGTTTTATCAATGTAGCAATGGAAAAATATCAATTCATCAATAACTATTGAGATGATGTATCCAACAATGTATTTAATCAATCTTTTACTCAATGAATGCTTTCAACCATCATCTAATTGCTTATCATCAAAAGGCGTCGCATCAAGATGGAATAACAAAGTATGACGTCATCCTAGTTAGGGTTAGCTAGTTAGTTAGGGTTTCAAATTTAAAAGTTTTAAGAGGTTGTTTGAGCACTATCACTTCAACGTTCTAGATTTAAGATCAGTGCCTAGGGGTAGATGGAGTCAATTAAGGAGAGGATGCATAGTTGAAGGAATAAAGCTAAAGACAAGAGGGAAGGGTTCTAAAGTGCTGTAATGGTAGGGCCCTAGAATCAAAACCCTAGGGGGAAGAGGCTCACTCCGGTGTTTCTTAAGCAAGGCCTTGTGCTCTTTCCTCCTTCCTTAGGTCAAACTTGGAAAAACAGCCAGCATAAAAGATAAGTTAAAACAAGAGAGTGAGGTGAGGGAGAGTGTTGCAATGGCAAGGCTCTATCACCAAACCCTAGAAGATGGACGGCCCTAGGTGTAGATAACCTAGGCCTGGGATGTCACCACCCTTTTAACATTTAAAAACACAACTAGCACAAGGGAAAAAGTGAAAAGAGTGTAGCAAAGGCTAGGCTCTTTTTTCCTTCTTCAATGGCTGAAAATTTCTCTTTTAAGGGACATGAAACAAGGACCTACTTGTGTGCTTGTCACCTAGGGTTTAAATCAACAATTTATAAGTAAATGCAGAATATGACCTACAACCATGAAATTAAGAAGTTTTGCAAGAAAACATTTACATATCATGATGAAAAAGCATGCTGAAACCCTAGTTGTAAACCTTCCTTCCAAGAGAAATGCCAAAATGCCAAGATAATCCTTCCTCCAACAAGTGTGCCTCACATAAAATACCAAATACGCAAACTAGGCAAAATCAGACCTCACAAGAGGTGAGTTGTGTTGTTGTAACGACCTCCTATCTACCGTGCGTTCTAGCGTAACAAAATATATTCTTCTCATGGCCAAAAACGAAGGTAACAATTTCAACGTGCGAACAACTCACACAAACTTGCAGAAACAAAATTTGCCAAATATACAAATGCCATAACAATTCTAAAATTTCAACATCAATAACATTAAATTACGAAGTAAAATGCATTATGCTTCACCAGTTAAAATCATACCAATGCCACTCGCCCGCTTCAGAGACATCCCACGCTCCGCGCCGTGTCCCGCGCTCCTTGCCACTCCCACTCGCCGACCAAAGAAATCTCAATGGTACCTCCCAGCCAAACACTATGATTACTCTGCTTCCCCCTTAGCCCCCAGAGCCATAAAGGGGCCAAGAACAGGAGATAGACTAGCGTCTCGGCTACGCCCTCAGGGTGAGCTACCACTCAAACTCTGGTGGATATGCAACTCCTCACAAGCAACCGTCAAGCCACAACTTCGGCGGTATGCTTGAATTCACAGCTAGCAGGTACCCCCTTTCTTCCTTCCTTTCCCCTCTTTTTATGAATTTTGGGAAGTGACCTAAATCATAAATCATTAATTAATTAATTTTTAATGACCCCCCTCTATGATCTCCGTCGTCGAAGTGTCACACATGCCTCTAGTTCTCCAAAATTAATTTCTTTTAATTATTAAGACTCAGATTCTCATCCCTCCCCAAATGGCTCCTTAAATTGCTCCTTAAATTACTCTTTAATCACCCCTTAATTTCTCCTTAAATTACTCCTTAATCACTCCTTAAAATTTCTCCTTGAGTACTCCTTAATCACTCCTTAAGTGCCTTAATTTACTCCTTAATCACTCCTTAAATTTTGGTCTCTTTTATTCTATTATTTAATTTCTCTTGTTATTTTTATTTTTTGAACCCAAAGATAAATGTGGTTTTAATCTTTTCCATATATTTTTAATTTCTAGCTTTTATACTCCCATTTTTTAATAGAATTTATTTAGTTCTTCATCATTTAAACCATGGGTTTCACTTAATTTAATTCCCTCATTTCTTTACCTTTACTTTTAGGAAGACTTTAATTCACACCTAGGAGGTTTTAGTTTAAGCCCTAGGTTTAATTTTGAAGAATCTTTCTTAGGGCTTGTCAAATTTAATTTAGAGGTGTTTTAATTTAGGCTTTTTGATTTGAGCAGGGCGACAATTTAATTAGAGTCGTTTTAAATTTTATCGGGCATTAAAGTCTTAAAGGTCATCTAGGGTTATCTCATCATCATCATTACCGTCACGGTGCCTTGAGGGCCTTGCTCGTGCTCCAAGGGTTCCACTAGCCTCGTTTGCTTCCGTTCAGCGTGCCCTTCAGGATGCACCGCGTGCTCAAAGGGTGCCACTTTCGCTGATTTGCAATTCTTTCAGCGGCGTGCCCTCCGGGATGCACCACATGCTCCAAGAGGTGCCCACTTTCGCTGACTTGACGGATTGGTGAATCTATAACCCCTGGAGTCAGTACTCCTCTAGGTGAACTTGTGGAGACTAAGGGCTTCTAAGGAATAAGGCCCCGCTTATTGCGCGCCCATAGAATCCGCGATGGCGGCTGTCGCAGTCCGCCCTCCCGACATCGTGGATCCCCTCGAACTAGTGTCGTTAACCGGTTCGGTCGTGGCGGCCCAGTCGCGATGCGCCCTCCGGCATGGGTCCTCTGAATTCGTGTCGTTAACCCTACGGTTAGAACCCTGGTGAGTGCTAATGAAGGCGTGAGCTGGCGGCACTACTCCCTCAATCTCTCACCGGAATTCGTGTGGCCTTACTCCCATATGTAGATGCGGTCGGAAGCTGCTCGTGATTTGCATCATCAACCATCATGTCCGGATCATCCAACAACATATCATGAAATCAATAGCATATCATCAAAACCACACAATATCGCGTAAGTAAAGCAACTCAAATAGCCCACTCCACGACTCAATCCAGGAGTCAAAGGGAGTTCCACCGTCACCTCTTTGCATCCTCAAGGTCGAAACCACACTCAATGAAGCGGAGTCAATAGCACTGTATATAGCAATAGTAAAACATCTGTCATCAATCATGGCATCATCATCAAGGTTAAGTGGTTCATCACATCGCAAAATCGGATCACTTGCGAGCAAGTGTCCCAAAATAGTTTTGTCGGTCTTGGCCCAGGGCGGGGATGTTACATACACCCCCTCGGGTCGTAAACTTACGTCGAAGTTTCACAAAGTATAAATGGCGAAATAAAGGTACCATAATATCATAAATACCAAAATATCATAAGTCTATCGTCAAACCAAAATAGAGCTGTTGGCTAGCATATCATATCGTCCTCGGGCTCGCCAGTGCGGACTATAACTGTCCCAACGGACCTTGACCTGATCTACCGTTCGGCTTCGTCCGTGGCTGTCGAGCGATCTAAAATCTTGGTGGCACCGGTAGTGGCGCTCCTTGTCCAGAATCACGTGCAAAGGAACTCATGTCAATCCGCGTGAGCACAGGATCCACTATCTAGTGTCTTAAACAAATACGCAGAAGACATCATGCATGCAGCCTCAAAAGTCGACCGGCTAGTCGATGGAGTCGCGGGCTTCTTTCTTCACAATCTCGAAGGTCCCACGAACCTACGAGAAAGTTTAGCTCCCTTTCCAAACTTGATCCGAACTCTTATCTCTTGGTTTAAACCCGTGAAGACTCGTCGCCGACCCTCGATACTATAGTGCAGACTCGATTAGCATCGGCATAACTCTTACGTCGATCATGCGCTTCCTTTATCCTTTGTCTTATGGTTTTCATCACGCTCTTCCATTTCTTGGATAAACCACGGTCCACCCGAGGACCTATCCTCAAGCCGATCCCAACTCAAGGCGTCAGACGCGATTAAGCCCATAAAGAAACTCAAGCGGCGCCATCTTAGTAATTGCTCACGGTACTTGTTGTTGTAAGCGAACTATACTAGAGGCAAGATTTCCTCCTCATGTTTTTGCTGGTCCATCACGGACATGCGCCAACATGTCTTCAAGGTTTGGTTCATAAACTTTGTCGTCCGGAATGAGTCCTCACAGGTGATATACGGTACTAAAATTAAGTTGGGTTCCCAAGGCCTCTTGAAACTAGTCCAAAATGATCGGTAAACACCGATCCTCGTCGGATATAATCTTCGAGGCATGCCATGCAGCCTCACAATCTCAACGATGAAAACTCTCGCTATGTCGATAACGTCATTAGATGCGCCCGCGAGGAATAAAGTGAGCACTCTTCATTCGAGTGTCTACCACCACAAAAATCGAGTCATGTCTGCCCAGCCGTCGGGGGCAATCCAACAATAAAAATCCATCGAAAAAACTTCCCATTTCGATTCGGAATTGCGTGTGGTTGTAGTAATCCTGGCGGGTGTCTATGTTACGACCTTTACATAGCGACACTTGAGACATCCTAGCCACAAGTTGACTATGTCGGCCTTCATTCCTTTCGAGAAGAAAAGGGGCTTCACGGTCTGCCCTCATCTGCCGTGACTCTGGGTGAATACGTGTTGATCTATGAGCCTCGCTCAGGGTTAACATCCTCAACTCGTCAATTGGCATTACATAAAATCCGACCTCCTAAACCTCAATAACCCATGGCTATCAAGAATATCCCTCAAATCGTGGGTACCATCATAGTGTTTTGTCGATAAAGTCCTCAACTTCTTTGTACCCGTCATCATTCTTATTTTGTAAAGCGAGAATCTTCTCAAGTAGATTAGTTTGAAGAACAACTTACCGAAAAGAGTCGTGGCCTCCGACTCAAAGCATCGCCACTTTCATTTCGCTGTTCCCTTTATGTAAGTAATCGAATTACTTTCGCTAAGCTAATGAATTCCGACCAACGTCGTTGTCGTGCGTTTAGGTCACTCTGCGTAAATATGTTTTGTAATCCACAATGATCGGTCCTTAATTCGAATTTTCTTCCAACGGTAGTGTCTCCATACCTTTAAGGCATATCGATGGCCAATAATTCCAATCATGTGTCGGCGTAGTTTTCCTCATGTCTTCTTAACTTCCTCGAAATGTAAGAAAACGCGTAGTCTTGCATCAAAACTCCCCTAAGCCTTCTTTGGGTGCGTCGATTAGGTATCATCAAGAAGTCGTCCTGGTGGACTTTTGAGTATCGGCCTACATTTGTCCACATCTCCTTGAGCCTCCTAATTGCTTCCGCACATTTCTCGGTCACACCAACTTCTTGTTTTTCTTATGCATTTTCGTGATTGGATTTGCTATCTTGAAAATCCCTCGACAAACCGTGAATAGTATCTTGCTAAACCCATAAAAACTATGCACTTCTGTGACATTAGATACGTGACCATTCATAATAGCCTCAACCTTCACTAGATCCACAGTGATACTAGCCGGCCCGGGGATGACGTGCCCTGAGTAGTGAATCTTGGATTGATAGAAGAGCATTTGGACAACTTCCCAAATAATTTGTGTTCTCGTAAACATTGTAGTACTAGGTGAAACTGCTTGTCATGCTCCTCCATCATCCGAGTAGATCAAAATATATCATCAATGAATACTTGGACTAGTAACATAACTTCGTAGTCACAATTGGCAATATATAAAATCATAATTTCATATGACAATAGAAGCAAAGGGCAATATGGAAGGACAATTATCCATATAAAGGCGGTGTTAACGATGGAAATGACTAACCATTTATATAAAACAATAGCATCACCAATATCATATTAAAGGGATCACCTACTCGCACCAATAAGATCCATAATAGCCTCAGCCTTGGCTGGATCCACGGCGATACCTTCGCCGGAGATGACATGCCCTAAGTAGTGAATCTTGGATTGATAGAAGAGCATTTGGACAGCTTCCCAAATAATTTGTGTTCTCGTAAACATTGTAGTACCGGGCGCAAGTGCTCGTCATGCTCCTCCATCGTCCGAGGGTAGATCAGAATATCATCAATGAATACTTATACTAGTAACATAACTTCGTAGTCACAATTGGCAATATATAAAATCGCAAATTCATATGACAATAAACAAAAGGGAAATATGGAAAGGACAATTATCCCTATAAAAGATAGTATTTAATGATGGAACTGACTAACCATTTATATAAAACAATAGCATCACCAAGATCATATTAAAGGGATCACCTACTCGCACCAATAAGACAACTTCATGGTCAATATTGGCGATATATAAAATCGAATTTCAATAAAATAAAAAGGGCAATATGAAGGGACAATTATCCATATAAGAAAACGATAGTTACAGGTGAAAATAATTAAACGTGGATATAAAGCAATAGCATCACCAACAAAATTTTCATTGTATTAGAGGAATCTCCTACTCGGACTAACCAGACAACTTCACAGTTAATATTGGCGATATACAAAATCGCAAATTCAATGACAGTCATTAAAAGGGTAGTGTTGAAAGGGGCAAAATATCCATAATTTAAAATGCCCATATCTAGTAACAATTATACCTAAATGACGCTACATGTGACAACATCACAGTAAGTTACCAATGGTCAAAACTATCCAATAAAAGCGCGACCCCAATTACGCATGTCACCCATGATGGGATCGACTTTTAGATAGACAATGTAAAAGTTAATAAGGGTATAGCGATCTCAACCATTCCTAAAGTCAAATGTAAAGCTAATATTTTAGTTATAATTACATCATAATTAACATGTCAACAGAACATCATATTTAAAAGGGCAACATATGAACAGATGACCATAACAATACTTACGATTACCAGCATTTTTAAAGTACTCATAAAAACAACAATGACTAAAGTGTCAACGTCTAACATGCCAATTTTAAAAACGAAATATGAACATTAACATCCAATCTACAATTAATGGTGGCCCTAAGCCACAATAATACGACCCTACAGTAATGGCAACGGGCGGTTCGCTTAGGATAACAGTGCACGCAATAAGAGGAACAGGAATTACAGAAAAGGTAAGGATACAGACAAGACAAAAACGCACTGTAAAAGAGCCTCAAATGAGGATTGTAGACACCAGGCTACACGCAGACCCAAAATAGAGTAACGCCTACCACACGCTGTTATTCAGCCAACGTAAATGCCTGTCCTACGCATGGAAAGGAGCAACCTCAGAATTCGTTATTGGCCAGAGACCAGGAGCAACGTACCAGGCTTCCGACAGGTGGCGAGGTTGTTAGTAAATTCAGTAACGGCAAGGAAGAAAGGGAAAAAACGTGGGTATCTGGCATGCATGCAAGGGATATATTAATTGTCCAGGTTTAAAGTGATCGGTTCCAGAATAGAATGTCAAGGCTAAGACAACAGCAACCCCTAACACAAACCATCGCAGGGAAGGGACATTGCAACCCCAACTCCCACGAAATAAATGCCCCAATAAGAAAAGAAGATGCAGACCCCAAGAGGATAGCGTTTCTGTGATAAATCAACGCACAAGGGAAGGCAATCAACACGCACTGTCATAGTCAAATAAAAGAAACGCACGTTGTCATACCTTAATTCCCCCTTTGACCGAGAGACCTCATTGGTCCGTGTAATGCATCCTCTAATGAACTAAGATACCTCTTCTTACATTCTATGTCAACACGCTTACCTCTGCAAGTTGGCCATTATTTTCGCAACGCCAAAATGACCTACATCTTTGAAGGTGCTAGCCTCTCTTTCCAGTTGCATTCTTTCACCTCTAGGAA